>JAYMFT010235330.1:0-40908 GCA_038088735.1 Panulirus argus | reverse complement strand
TATATATATATATATATATATATATATATATATATATATATATATATATATATATATATATATATATATCTGCAGAAAGACAACTGTTTCAGCAGAGAGTCAGCAAATCCCTGCAAACAATATTTTCTTTTACGATCTTACTTACTCCACAGCTTTAACAGTTTAACAATGATAATGTGACCATTCTCTGATACCCCACGTCCTAGCCATCGTGCTACCGCGGCGGTGCCTTAGAGTTAGGTTTACAAAACATACGTGCATATCCTGAACGACATTAGTACTGTAATTCGTTGATTCATTTATTATATGTAAGGACTTCGTTGAATTTGATGATTTCAAGGTTTGCAATTATCTGGATTCCGATCAGCAGCAATAACTAAAGTAATTCCCGTTTTACTAAGACTGGTGCCTTTTTTGCCTACATACATTGTCTAGATGTCATAGAGCGATCGACTAATTTCTCCAAAACACCATACCATTATCCTAAACCGGTCAAAGGCATCTTTATCGAGTGCCTGAACCCTCTCTCACTCAAAGGGCTCCTATGCGCTCTATACGCTCAGATTGTAGGGTCCCCACAAATCCCGACCGTTATATGGCAGCCTTCAGCCAAGGGCCCCAAAAGGGCTCGGACAGGCCTTTCAAAGAGGTAATATAGCCACACCAGAACTATCATATTTCCACATACTTCTGGTGTCTGTAAACACTTACTGAGATCATTTGTTGCGTTAACCACTGGTGCAAGACGGTACGACCCTTCGGCATAATATGATGCGTTGGTACGGTCTGGCTGGCTTGTGATCTGATCCATAAGGTCAGGTCAAAGGACAGGCCATCGTATCCAAGGAGTCGTACCGTCATGTTGTAACGTCGTTAAGCTGACATATACGACCAACCAGAACAAAAGCGCTAGGTTTCATGATCACTTGATGAGCGTAGGTGTCATCGTTTTCTATACATCACCGAATATTTCGTTCGCTTGCTCAGGGTAGGATCTAAGGGAACAATCATCAGTGTTCCTTGTTACTGGACCATAAAGTCATCTAACGTGCAAGCTTTGCTACTATCGCTTGAAAATGATATCAGAGAAATGGTACAAACCAAAGTACACTTTCAGCGGTATGTAGTGCATGACTACATGAAATGCCGCAGCCACAGTGTTATGTAAGACTTCTACTCTGGGTTTCCCGATAGAACCCCAGACTCTCTCTCTCTCTCTCTCTCTCTCTCTCTCTCTCTACCTACCTACCTACCTACCTATCTATCTATCTCTCTGTATATCTATATATATATATATATATATATATATATATATATATATATATATTGTGTATGTGCGTGAAGCAAAATAACCATAACTTAGTGCAGAATAATAAAGTCTTACAACAGCATTAGTGACTAAACTGAAATTCTTGTTGCACAAAGAAAGTTTACTTCACGTAAATTTCGTTCCGTCTACCTTGAACTTAACACTAAATGCAGCGTAAGTTGCAGATGACTAACCCTGCCGATTCCACTGGGCTAATTCAAGCTCCACCTTGCCCAGTAGCGAGAGGGAAGCATGGAGGGATGGGAGTAGTGCTGTCATGGATACCCCTGAACAAGGGGCCCCTCTTGAGTCATCGCGAAGCCAGTCATAGCTAGCCATTCAACTCAAGCAGGGAGTGGTAACAAGCTTCGCACACACAGACTCATTAATTCCTTACAATTAGATCTTGTGGCAAGAAAACGTAGCGTATATTTTGGTTTGTTCGCGTTGTGGGTTCTCACTGTCTCTCTTTTGCAAGACAAGGTATTAGTGTATTCATAAGCACGTGTTGATTTTCAGTAGCATCCCCTAACGGTTCTATCCCTTCTATTTACAAATTACCCCTCTCAATGGTAAAAGTAAAATAAGCATAATAATTGTAACAATTGGAATAAAGAATATGGTTCAGAAATACCTAACCAAGCCTCATTCGTCTTCACTCTGTTAACAATTTACATATTTTTTTGTGCCCCTAATTTACCTCTAAGATTGTTGTGCAAAACGTCAGTTGAGAAACAAGATGGTTAACTGAAGCTAAACTTGCAGCCAGAGAATGTATCCATTCCATAACAATACAGAAATCTGCTTTAACCATACTTACTGACTGATGAGTATTTTTTTTTTTTTCAAAACTTTCCACCATTTAAGCAGGAGCTTGTTAGTTAGTTTTTAAGACACTTCTTTAGTTTCTATTTCACATATATTCGATTAAAGTAATTATTAGTTTTACAGGAACAGAAACAGGTAGGTAAATGAATGAACATTAAAAGGATAAGTATTTAAGATAAATAACGCAGCGGTGTGGAAACCGTGTGGATTGATAAAATAAATATCTGCATATTATGCCCCCTCCAAAAAAAAGTACCGTTATTTTTTACCTAAATTGATTTTTAAAGATCTTTCAAAAAAAATCTTTTAGACCTCGGTTTAGATTTTCTTTATCCTGACCTCATCTACCAAGCACGTTCTTGCTTAGCAGATTACTCCCTGAAGGTTCCTGCAGAGTAACTTACTAATCATCAGGTTTTCATTACCTTTCTCCGGTATCAGTTTCCGTTACTTCCATTCTCCTGATCAACCGGTCTCTACGAGTATCTCACGATTAATAATGTAGTTTCTCCCCTAGTAACGCACCGCCCATACTGACACATTCTCTTGATCTCACTAATCACCAGCACCTCACTGACAAGAGACATTCCTGCCATAAGATTTAATAAGCCCCGATATTCAAACATCCAAATTCTAGATGTATTACTCATCCTTACCACAACCGATCATACCATGCCCTGATGACCACTCATTTTTTTTTAAGAATTAGATAAAATCAAAACAAATCATTTTAAAAATCGAGTCATTAGCCAAAGTTTGATTCCACGTGTCACTGGTCAATCCATGAAGGTCTTTAGCCACTAACACAACCTTTATAGATTCTTTCTCTGTTTACCTACCATACAGCAGTATGTAACCTCCAGTTCATGCATAAAGTTACCTTTTACATTAAAGATATATTTCCATAAATGCGACAACCCAAAATTCGCTATAACCAAACTATCTTCCTCAGGATACAGTGACACCAAACAAGATACCGTTCAGCCAACGAACGACGTACATATATCCCTCGTTATGCCTCACCTGTTCATATATTTAATTTTTCTAGCCTGCATATAAACTTTAATTGATAATGGTTATTTAACCTTCATTGATAACAGTTATTTAACCTGCCTTACATCAATACATCCAATGGAAAGCACACAAATACATCTTACCTCAGATGCTACAATTTTCATACAACTGTAAACGATTGTACAAAGTAAGTATCCTAAATAAGTTCGATCGCCAGCATTCGTATATATATTTACTAGACTATATACTAGTTACAGCTCATCCAGTAGTTCCTGACTGAGCGGATATGTCTCCACCCTGGGGATTTAGTGAACCGTGCAATAACTAACCAAGACTGCTGATTAACAATATAACAAAGAATGCAAAGATGTCTTCATAGTACCTTCTCCACCCAATTTATCTCCTGGATTGAGGGCCTGCGAATACTTAATGTGTTTACGTTCAATTTCCCAGCACTGGACCTCAATATGTTATTCCTCTACACTCTTCCTAACTAGTTACCTACCTGTATGCGTCTTTAACTCCTAAAAAGCTACATGTCTAAACATAATGTTTCTTCTTATTTAAAGAATGTTAAAGGTGTGAGAATACGTACCCTGACGAAGTTGCAGGATGATGATGGCCCAGGCAAAGAATCGCTGAACCAACATTTTGTCGTCCTTGCGATGGCACAACCGCATTGGAAAATTAATTATTTTGCTTTTTAATTCTCTGTCCGTCCCTCCTTATCACACTTCTTTAAGACTCATTGCTGTAACATTGTTGCCGTTGTTCTTCAGTACAGTGCCATTGCACATAACGTTTAAAGTATTTGGAAATAGTTCATATCATTAATATGATAACTTGGCAAAGTTTTTCTTCCAATGCTGACACATGAAAGTTGGTGAATAACACATAATCAACAGTTATGCCATTCGCCAGAATCAAAATCATTACCGCCCTGATGATGCAAAGTACATGGCAGGCCTTTACTCGAATGGTATTGCACCACAGGAGTCCTCAACTTCTTGAGCTTACTACTGTAACCCAGGCCGTAGGACCGAGGAATACACGCACCCCTACTGGCTCACGGCCACCCGCCGACTGCAGAAGCCAATACAGACGTCGGCAACTCGTTCCACGTTGCCAACATGCTACTTGAGCTCACCATCGGTTTATAGTAACGTGTTGATATAACTTCAGTGCACATATAATAACGATGTAAACTTTATGAAAATATCGATATATATTCATATATTTTTCAAGCTTGATCGCCGTTTCCCGCGTTAGGGAGGTAAGTATATTACCCAAGAACCAATTTCCATTAAAAACTGGTGTTACTCAAAACCTTTTCAAGGCCGCGCTACTTCCAGTAGTAGGGAAATGTAAACGCCTTAGGAGTGGTAAGATTTTTGACGAGTCTTTACCCTCAGTAATCAAATCTTGCCAAAGTGACTTTTCACTTGCGTAGTAACCTCTCTCTCTCTCTCTATATATATATATATATATATATATATATATATACCACACAGATTTTACCGGACTGCGCCTGCAAGTGAAAAGTCACATTTGGGAGGCTGTAACAATGGGAGTACAGTCTAATTATACTATGTATCCTTTCAAAGTAGCGCACCATTAGGCTGCAAGAGGCTGTAGAAAGAGGCCTGGGTACCAAGAATCTTTCAGAGCATTTGGTCCAAGGGTAGTTATAAGAATATATATATATATATATATATATATATATATATATATATATATATATATATATACGACCAAGCCATGCAAAGGCATTTTCGAAAATACATAATACTAGTTCCGAGAAAGATGATGAAGCTTAGATACACCAGAGCGCTTGAAACACGAAATGAAGTTGATTTGTAAAGATAACTCTGTCTGTCGTTAATTAACAGCATCCGACTCTTTTGGTAGTGACATTATCTGTAGACATTATCTGCACCCATTTACAAAATTTGATGTAACCATTTTAAACAAAACATTATATACAAATTAATTACATTATGAGAACCAGTAACTTCAGTTACAAATTAAGTAAATTTTGATATTTTGGCGTTTTTAGACAAGTGTTGTAGTCGACCTATTTCATAATTAATCTCGTATAAAGGCACTGCTGCACGGGAGCCAAATCCCACCACACGGGTCGAAGACATTGATATAGAGGAGGTGATCGATTTCGGAAGTGTGTTATGCAAGGCTATGGTTTAGGTACTTGTGTCAGTGGCAGGTGGGTGATGTAACAATTGGTATAGTGTTCCATGTACGGGGCATATGATGGTCCCATCAGGTCCCAGCATTGAACATCGACTGCAAGCAATCTAATCGATTAATATATCTAGTATAAAGAAAAAGACTAAGTAGTCAGGCTATGACTTAATAAAGTTAATGAAATTACTTTGAAATTTAATGTAAATCACATCTTATGTTCTTTTGTGAACGAACTCGGGCATTTAATCTTGGCCTACAGGATAAACCTACCCATATAAGACTGAGATAATGTCCCAGAAATATATCAACTGTTAGGTAAGAACTGTAGGACAAATTTCCTCTGTTTACTTATTCCTGTACTCAATGGGCTTTACATAGATGTGCTGTTTGGGGTAAGACTATAAAGGTCGCTTGCAGAAACTTTTCTATTCCATTGTCTCTTATCATATTCTAAAACAATCTAATTATAACCTTTATCGCCTGTAACTTATTCATGTCTAAATCAAATCAATTCTGCCGTTGCCTTATCTTTTTCCTTTATCTTGACTTTGCCGAAATGTCTTTGGCTTTCCCTGCATATTCGCACACGTGAAATAACTCTACGGACTTACCATGCATATTTCTAAACACCAAGTCCCGAAAACTACATTTTCTCTTTTCAGCTGTGCGTCATTTGCTCACATCTACTTTCTACCTGTCGTGTATATAACACCGAAAGCAGAACCACCTAATCTAGTGTGTGTCTCTAGACCGCTCTACCTTCCTGCCCCGAGTAAAAAGTAACCTTCGACGAAGGTGAATTCTCTGCTGACGTGTGGGAGTACAATCTTGTAGAAATTCTCACTCCAAGGAGTCCGAAATTCCCTTACCACTGAAAGTAGTGTAACCTTGGAGTAACACCAGGACCGGACCTTTTCGAGAACAGGGTCCTTGAGAAATTATAAGTAACCTTCTATCCTTACGAGGCTCCTGTCAGGTTATTTCAGTGTGTATATGTTTTGTCAGTGTTAAAATCTGGTGGGGGTTGGGGGGGGGAACCTATGAGTAGAGAATGCTGAAGTTTAAGGCAGGGGTAAGGTTTGTTTTTTAAGGAGTGGTATAGGTGGTAGGTGGTTTAGTGCGGTTCTATAGAACTGAGTGCCATGCATGTCGAGATGGGAATGTATTGGGAGGATCTTTGTTTTAATGCACAGGTGTTGAGTTTTTGTAGTTGCTTTTCCAAGAGAAGGAACAGAGAGAGGAGGGCCAGGTGAGGATTTTCCCTCTAAGGCTCAGTCCTCTGTTCTTGACGCTACCTCGCTAACGCGGGAAATGGCGAATATGTAGGAAAAATAAGTATATATATCATTCTTAATATATCTTTTCCTTCCATTAGTTTATATTACTATATAAATCTTGATTTTAAGATTATATTACATCATATGACTGTTTCTAAATGCAATAAAACATTTTTTTTCTCATACAGCCTGTTGGTGCTTGAGACACAGATTGTAAATATTTTTTAACAATAAAATACAACAAATATAATGGACAGAATAGAAAGTTTATATCAAAAAGACAACATACATTTATCATAAAAATAACTTGGAGATCTTATAAACAAGCCATCATCAGTGGTACATTACAGGATATCTCATTAGAAATGTTTCTCAATAAGGGTATTGTAATGAATCTCCAGCCTAAAGAAAACCCTAAACTACAGTTATTTTCAAAGTAGAACATTTCAGATATTTTATCCCAATAAACTTACTTGTAATAATGAAAATCAGTACAATTGTTATAAAGTAAACTGTGAACAAAGGAAGATAAATTTCTCTTACAGACTGAAATTCAACTTATACAAAGGCACAACCTAATACTTTGTCTTGCCGACAAAAATCAATAAATTTGTGGTATACATTGAGATTATAAACTCGTTTCTCAGCATACATGACCTGTTGAAAAAAAATAGTTATTCTGTATGAAGGATGCATTTACCATTTGTATGTTGATTAAGTTTCTCATAACTGACTTCAAAAGGCTCTTGGCATGAGCAGTGAAATTTAGTATAAGAGAAAAATTTCATCAGCTTTAGTATAACTCTACTCTCTTATACCAAAAACTTCATTCAAATTCCTCTTAAAGTATGCTGATCTGTAATTCATACAAAATTGTAAATGCTTTTAAATACTGCCATCCATCACAAAATTGACAGTTTTAACATTTTCTACTTACCATCAACCTATTATCCCCTTTTTTTCTATGTTAGCTGAGATGGCATGAACAACTGAATGCCCTAAACAAGGCCATGTCATAATTTTTAATAATGCCCCTGGCTGACCATGGAAAACCACAATGGGAAAAGCACAGAAAATGATCATTCTTTCAATTGTATTCCTCCTCTCAAGTCATACTCACACAGTAGCACCATAAACTCTCAAAATTTACCTGATTCTTTAAAGTTTTACATTTTTCAATTACTCTACCATTTAAGGTGTCCTTTTACATCTGCTTTTCTTTATTTTTCAGTTACTCTAGCTCTAATTTACTTACTATTTATATTTACTGAGGCAAGTCACTCCTGCACTATCTTCCTTATTCTACAGTATTTCTTTAAATATTGAAGTCTTTCATAGGCCATCCAAGATGAAAAACAACAAGTTAAAATTGATATTTGTTACTTAACCTTTCTCACTAAGCAGAGTGGTATTATTTTATGCTTAATAATCCGAGTTCTGGGAAACATAGTGATCGTCTCAGTGCATACAGCTGTTAAGAAACAAGTGGCCAAATGTGGGTGACATGAAAAGGTGGATGATTGATGGAATTAATGAAATGGAATTATGTTGACAAGGATAGTTTAGGCATTCAGAATAAATGTGAAAATTTATCTGTCATCATTAGCATGAGTGGAATACAATTCTGATAAAGAATTATGTAGAACTGAATTCCCACATTAGATTTTTGGGGAAAGAGAGTCAAAACAGGGAAGTTTAAACATGTCTGAAGCCAAAGAATAGGATTTAAAAACATCATTAGACACCTGCAGTGCAAGTAAATTATTACATAACTTATGAACTAAAATTACCACGAGAGATATAATTTACTTATTTACAACACAACTTTTCAGTTTCTTTTCAACATCAGAGACACTTGTGCCACTCACTGTTACTGTCTTCTGCCTTGATCTTGACCCCTGAAAGAAAAACAACAGTTGTTGTATAATTATACCCCATATGGTAAAATGTGATATAGATTACAGGGGGAAGAAATACGATCAGAAAAGAGGTATTAGAATTACTTCATGACTAAAGTTATACATATATAGGACTTTAGATAAGTTTACTCTGTACTCTCTTCTTTTACTGGTTGTTATGTAAACGAAACAACATCCTTCTGTATGCATTACAAAATCTATGAGTGCAAAATAAGATGTAGTACAGATGAATCCACAACAACACACTGAAAATTATAATTCATGGGTGTCATTTACATGTTGGTTGCTATTATAGCACTAAGATTTTGAAAGATTACCTTTTCTTATGATTATAATACCACTCACCCTTGCTAAGCTTACATCACTCTTGTGTACTCCGAAGGTTGATGCCAAAAACTTTACTAGCTCTGCATTGGCTTCTCCATCTGTGGGTGGTGCAGCAATCTGAACTCCAACACCCTCAGTACTTATATCTGCCAAGAGTGATAGTTACTTTAATCAATATTGTTAATTACCAGGCAGTGCACCTACAATCAGTTGAATGATACTGCATTTTAGTTGGGTTACCAATTAAGCCAAACAACTGTCCCTCACACTAAAGAAGTTGAAAAAACTGTTGTAACTTTTTGGATGTATTATACACTTACCAGTAAATCCATTATCCTTGGCTCCTGGTTTAGCTAAGATCCTAATAACAACACTGCCAGATTTGTCACAAGAAATGGGGCTTGATGCTCCTTGGTTTTCACTGGCTTCTGCCACTGCCTAAAATTATGAATGAAACTTTAGTATAAAGTAATTGTGTAACATAATCTAATGGGGATAATTTTCTCTAATTTCCTAATACCTTGAAAGCAGTATTTACTGCAACTCTAAACAGAAACAACAGCTCAAGGTACATTTTAAAACAAATCTCAGTCATAATACATTTGATCTTTCAAATTTAATACACAATATAATGTTGTTTCCCCTTATACAGCAAGCTGAACCAAATAAAATCAAAACTAAATATATTGGTGCTTCTCTTATTAATGTTTCTAACATTAGAGTATAACAAAGGGATGAACAGTAGTTAAGTTCAGATGTTTACTGAAGATTCTGAAAACCAGATTTTATAGACGGTTGATCTCATTTTTACTACTTTCTCTCATTTAGTGCATTATGGTCCACAGGGAATCTTCAAATGTTTATAACACTCTATGCACAAGCAATTCACTCACCTCATTCTCCTTCTTTGCAGACACTCTGTCTTCGCCTTCTTACATCAAATACTTTTTTTGTCTCAGCTTATATAAATCTCTAGATAAGAATGCTCTTGTAATAACACTTAAAACTTTCTTGTCCCCTACCACGGAGTATATCTTATTTAGATTGTCTTTGTATCTTGGTGTCAGCTTCTGTTTCAAAGGATATGTGAAATATATATTGTTTTTAAGCCTGATCTATTGGTTGAAATTTTGTCCGTAACAATTTCCAAGTGATGGAACCTAGCACCTAACTGTTAGGAGAACTAAAGTCTATGTGCTTAGTTTAACCCATTCACTGTGGCTGGTAAATGTAGGGTCTCTAATTTATCTTTCCATTCACTGCAACTGGAACACTATGAATCGTGCATTTCAAAATTCGTTGTAAGATGTTGTGTCTAAATATTTATGCTGAATATTGGCCTTTGACATTCTGGTATTTATTCACACAGAGCAGTCATTTATATTCTTTAAAATGGGGCAGTATCTTTAAATGAAAAAATGTTAAACATTTCTACCATAAACCACAAAAAACATTCATCCAAAATACTTAAAAAATTTTTTAATTATAATCATCCCAGGACCAATTTCTATGGAAGTTCCTGTTACCCAGGTCCTCTTTCTAAAGGCTCCTGCAGCCCAAGACTGCTACTTCCATTAGCATGGACAGTGAACTCCTTTAGAGTTAGAAATTCCATGAAGAAACTGTATTTCTAAGATAATTCTAACCAAAAGTAACCTTTAACTCATTGTGTAACTCCTCATAAAAGGTGACTTTTAACTCTTGGTGTAACCTCTTGCAGGCATAGCACACTAATGGTTACTTAACCTTACAGTTTGTGGTGTTAACACAAACAATGATGTATATTGTAGTACCATGCTGGTGTAATGAAAGCAAGAAAAATCCAGCAAATAATAAAATATACATTAGTATATACTTGTTCATTTGGCAATATTGACACTCATGCTCTTTACCTGGTTAGTATCTGTTTGGATATCTGCTTTCTGATGTGATCTGTATTTCTGTAATCAAGAGAAAGTACTCTATTCACTGGTTGGGAAAATGTGAGTTTTTATTCTTCAAAAATTTTTGAAAATGCCCCTGCAAAGGGTTGGGATGCTAGGTCTTCAGCCTGTCAATGTGAAAGGGTTAATGAGTAACTAGACATTTTGACTTTAGCCTGGATAAGTATGATATGAAATCTTTTTCAAGCACACTCAGGCTAATGTAGGATAATAGTGTGATGGAAAATTGCACCTCCTGCCTAGACAAACCATAACAAAAATATGAATCACATGAAGATTCCTCAAAAACCACAAGGCAGTAATATGGGAAACATCATTGTGAATTTATGCATCCAAGCATTTAATATTTCATGTACATCGTATTATAATGAGTGTATGGCATAAGATTAGCAGTTTAAAGTATATACTAAGAAAAGACTTTGGTAACAAAATTGATCAAGGAAAAATAAAAAACTACAAACCTGCTCATTCTTTCCCTTTGGGTTGTTTCCTTTTGCTTTGTTCTTCCCCATAGTCTTAGTCCTCCAGCACACTACATTTGGAAAATTTAAGTAATGAGTAGAAAGAGAACTATACATATGAGTCAGTCCTCCATTCCTTGCAAACATAGGTCTGTGTTCTCTGTATACACTATTTCATGCACACTCTTTTTGAAGAGTGGGAGAGAGGTTTAACTTCAAACTTCATATGCTTCTTAATTTGAAAAGCTATTCAATTTTTCTAAAACACTTCCTGTTACCAGGTCATTCACTGATGAGTTCTACAAAATTTCAGCAAGAGGATCCATATACTGCACCATCATATATCTCGTGTCTGAAATGGGCTATAATTACTAATTGATGACTAAAGTGGCAGTTATTGTGAAATTTCAACAATTTTTATGGAACTGTCAGTTTTAAGAGGGAAACAGTGCTTTGTAAGGCCCTATATGTATAAGATGAAATTCAGAGAATAAAGTCAACACCCAATTTTTAAGTATGTTCAGGTACTAAATACATATCCAAAGCTTTTAATCAAAGTACGAAGTTATCTTTCCAGCATAATACAAAACTGAAGGTTATCAAAACCACTGATAAAGACATGCACACCTGATTTTTCATTGATGGTAGTAGGGATTAATACAAGTCTACACTTGGAGAATTATATTACTAAGCAGCTTTCCATTTGAATGTTTGAGCTAACTCTACAGTCTTCTGTGGGTTGTAAGCAATAAATGACAACCTTCAGTTTGAAATGACAAAAAGCAGTTTGAAGACTGGTTTATTCCCCTGACTGACAAATTTCTACTCCATAATTTTAAACTAATAAATAGTGTTACTAGAAATGAAATATCTGAAAAAAGCAAAAACAAGAGATGACTTTTCATGATGACAACATTTGTATGTATCTAATTATCTGTCTCTATCAAAAAGATATATGTGGAGGGAAAATTGGAAATAGGAAGACCATACTGGAGATGGAAGGATGGAGTGACAAAGATTTTGAGTGTTTGGGGCCTTAACATGCTGGAGTGTAAAAGGCATATACTGGATAGAGTGAATTGGAGCAATTTGGTATACAGGGTGCAATTTAATGCCAGTGGACTGAACCATATAATATAAAGCAGCTGGGGAAAACCACGGAAAGGTCCATGCATCACACATGGCAGCTGGGAAATACAAATGAGCATACGAGGCCTTTTCTTTTTCTGTTCCTAGCACTACCTTGCCAATGCAGGAAGCAGCACATAAGTATGAAAAAGAACAAATATATATATATATATATATATATACATATATATATATATATATATATATATATATATATATATATATATGTGGTGTTCCCAATAGGAGGAATAACCATGGCAGAGAAGTCTCCAGGCTTCCATATCCAAACACACCTTACAAGCATGCTCCATCCCCCCTCACACCTCCCAAGGTTCTCTCCCATACTTATTCTCTTAATTCCACCCCCAAAGGTTGTCAGCTGTCTTCCTTTCACTCTGTTTCCTTCTACCAAGCTTAAGCATATTTTTCTACCAACCTATCAATCATACTTTACAGGTTATAAGGATATTGGTAAGTAATTTATAACTTTGATTATCAATATATATAAGTATCACTATGACCTCGACCTATAACCTTCCATTTGCAGTATAGAGACTTTGTCTCTCCTGAAGGTAAAACCACTTGTTGAAATTTGCTAATGTTAAACTAAAGTTAGTACACAGAGAACATTTCTCTGGTTCACTTTCCAGTAATAATGATATCTAAAATTTTAACCCTCAAGATCAATTTTGTTCCAGAGAGAGTACAGTATGTGCTTGATAAGGAGGATACAGAGGATACCGGTACATTTTATACAACAAAACCTTTACTTTTATAAGAGTCACAAGATGTAATCAGGTAGAAAATATAATAAAAAGAATAATCTTTACGTAAATTTAAATCACAAAATCATTCTGGATCACTAATACTGACAGTAAAACAAGAATTTTTTTTTTTTCATTTAGAAGTGCTTGTCAGTAGAGTACACTTAAAAAAATGCAGGAGCCCTCCCTCCAACGTGAACAGTCTGGACACATTGATTAAATATTATTTGTTGGGGAATGTACTATATACCTTTGCTGAGATAGGAAGTAGATTATGCAGTGCACTTGACACTTCGAATTATCCAGCTTCTACTGAAGGTGCACGTACCTCCCTCCGAAGAGTTATATACCGCCTATCATACATCACCTGTATAATTTCATCAATTGTATGTTTAAGTGCAATAAAATTTCGTAGTCAGCTTTTTGCAATCTTATACTGTACCTGCAATAGATTGCAAGCCACCTATAACCAACAGCGAGACAACATGTATCATATTGTCTTTGTCATATAGTTAGTATTAAAAACCATACTGTCCAGATATTCATATATGACGTTTAGTAAAAGTAAAATACGGTATTCTAGTACAATTTCGTAAAGGTAAATCGTGAAAAAAGAAAATGAATTAACCCGACGTTCTTTACAGAGTAACAGTATCCAGCTCCTCTGAAGCCCATTTTGAAGTAACTATATGGAGTAGTATTGTTTAGCTTTTCTTGTTGTAAAAAAATGTGGTTATAATAGTACTTGTAAAGCCAAATCATATCCATGTTTGTACTTGTATGAAAGATTATATTCTCCTCAATGGCTTGTCGTCTGCCGAGGTGTGAAAAGCACATGCGCTATTCTGGATGTAAACACCAACACATGATGGTTGTTCGTTGCTGGTCAGCTAATTCCGCTAAACTGTAAATTTAACAATTTTGTAAGTGATACGCAATGAAGAATCACAAGAGCGTGAACAAGATTAAGGTTAGGGAAACACTATGTTTATCATAAAGAAACTGAAGGCGTACAGAGAAAATTATACTTTAAGACAGCCCAGGCGAAATTATTGTTGGGATGGCCGGCACTTAGCCCCCTGTTTACATTTTGTCCCTAAAAATTTATCAACGCTCACCACTTAATACTGTTGATACTGTTGCCTTATAAACAAGAGATATTTTATGTGTACATTATATTGATATTTTGTGGTAATATCATAGCATCTTTGACCGTGTAATCATCTTGGTCAGTGTTTGTCTTGGCCTACTATTATTTTAAGTATAATTAAGACGAGTTATGTTTCGATGACGATTGATGGCTTGCTCGATGATATATTGAACATAGATAGATAAAGGATGCAAATGTTATGATTGAACATAGGAACGATAAATTCATAAATATATGTAATATGGTACCATGATAATAGTTTATATAAGTTTTCATATCATCAGAGGCACTGGATACATGTGGAACAAGGGCATTCATATATAAGGCAACAGTTGCAGGAGGAGTCATAAATTAGTCAATTGGAGTCAAAGATGGGTTAGAAAAAGAGTTGCCTTCATATGCTAGGGATTGAGCTGTGTATGGGAGTGATCCTCGGTTATTTATGAATGAATGAACCACCCACCCTCTTTATTGGTAATGTTATTATTGCGTAATGAATATACTGGATAGAGTTTATGAATTGTGTAAATGAGAGTAGTACCAGATTCGTCTATATAATGCCTAAGTTCATCACTCACAGATAACATCACCTGGCAATAATTTCACTGGCAATTTTTTTTTCATTGTATTAAAAGTAATTAAATCATCAGACAAGCTGTCAATCATCTCATCAGATTTTGTAATTGTATTAATAACAAGGACGAGCTGAGATCAGCATTAACAGAGATATTTATTTTTTCTCTGTGTCCCCTGAAGTTATGTAAATCATCAAACAGGTTATCAGTCATTGTCCCATCATTACCTAGCATAAATATGTTACTGGTAACAACAAGAGTAGGCCGAGAATGACATTGACCAAGATGATATGCAAGCAATATATTACTTCAAGCACTTTTTTGTGTGTATTTGTGTATATATTGACTATTGAAGTTGAGTGAATAATCGAATAAGCTATGAATCATTATTGCATCACTTCATAATTTTATTAATGATGGTCCAAAATGCACACGGGTTAGATGGACATTGGCTGAGATATTTTATATACACTGCATTTATCACATTAAATATCATACTGAAACTATGTACACATCTTCAGAACCAGTAAACCAATTTTAAAATTTTTGAATATTAAAAGTCTGCATGAGGAATACTGTTGATTTTGATTCACCTATTTTCAGTTGATCTCATGCATGTTAGTCATTCCCTGAGAGTATGGAAGGGCATAAAGGTGAAACCTGCAGCTTCACTCGTACTCACCACTCATTTGAAACAACGGCAGTTACCGCCCTGGACTTCCTATTTTGTGAAATACAGAGATATTACTAGTGATCAGCGAGGGTATTCACACTTTAATTGGAAGGTAAGCAAGGCTTGAGGACTGTTATAACATAGCTTATGTAATCTTATTTATAATTGTAAACAGTTGAAACTAATCTTCTTTATCTTTCTATGTGATTTCAGTTATTACATATATTTTGACATTGAAATGACCCTTGTTTAGCATTGTTCAGGGAGCCATTCACTTTAGAGAGAAAGCACTTGTCATCAACATCCAGACAAAGATGACCACTGCCATACAGCTCTTTGATGGCCTGCCAATAGGATGTAGACCTAATGTCGTTTTAGAACAGGTGGATCACATCACTGATTTGCCACGAGCTTCCAAGTCTGCCACTTCAGGACATGGTGAATGTGTCACTGATCTTCCCAGTCCTGGGTTATGAGGTCAGAGAGAATAAAAAATATAAGGCTAATGTCAGGTATGGGAGGTAAAATGGGTATTTGATAGCATAATAACTAGGGTGGAGCAGTCAGATCAAGAAGGGTGAGTAAAGTGAAAAATAAGAATGTTTAAAGGAGGTGCAATTTCACATATCCTGCTCCTATTATTTACATTTTTTGTATAGATTATACATAAACTTTTATGTGTATTGCCTAAAAATGTTCTTATTATTTACACAGAAAGAATTTTACTTGTGTGAATGAATGAAAAAATATCCTTGTATTCATAAAAAAATTTGAATGTTAATATTAGGGAAATTGTTACTTTTACTGAGAAATTGACTGCATTAGTTCAGTGTAAAATATAACTTCTCAACATGGTGATGCAGTTAGGGTGTCTTTAATGATTTCGGGTGACTGTGGTGTGTAATATTATTTCTAGCTATGTTGTTATTATGCAGAGTGTAGATGTATGAGAAAGTTAATTAGTTAGCCTCAGTTGTCCATTGTCAATGAAAGCATTGCACTGAGGGATGTCCATTCTTGTAGAATGTTTTCCTTCTTTGAACATATTTTTACTGCAGAAACAACTACCCCCCCCTCTCTCTCTCTTTTCCCCACAATTTTCTTGGTTATTAATGCTCATTGATTATTCCACCCTTACATATTTTACTGAAGCAGCTATCAGAGCTTAAGTATTCACATATGTGGTTTCTTAACAGGTTGATGGAGTTAATTATCATGTTTTAAGAACAGGATGTTGGCCATATATTAAGTACCATTGCTCAAAGAGGCCTTATGAGGATCTTTCATTTGATGACAAGTTCTTCCGTATCTTGAAAGTAATGAACCTAGGTGAGTATTTCATTTCTGAAATTTTCTTTGGCTCTTAGAATTGTTATTGATAGAAAAGATTGATATGGCTCTTAGAATTGTTACTGATAGAAAAGATTGATATATCTTTCTCTAAATGTAATCTAGCATCTTTAACAGTGGCTTTTTATTTAACAGGTATTCCATGCTTAGCATATGGTTTTGGAGCCTCCATGCTCATCAGCTGTCAAGAGGAGGTTCACACTCCTCATGGCACTGTCACAATTTATTTCCTCTATGAAGAGGATAGAGGTGCCATGTACTAGACCAAAGCCATGTATGTTGGTTTTTGCTGATAAATGAATGTAGTGGACTCAAGATAGTATATTGTGTAAACTAACCGGCTGTAATGACCTGACGATTTTGCAGTGGAATCCTTTATTGTTGCATATTCATGTAAACATTTCAGAAATTGTCTTCATTGTTGTTGTGCATATGTGATTAGATAAGACTTCATTATAAATGTTAAAAGTTTATAAACATTTTTTAACACATTTGCAACAAATGATGCTAAACTTGGAAACATGAAAGGACTGGTTCATTACGGTCCTGAAGCATGGAATATGCTTCAGGGCGTGTTTTGTGTATACAAGCCTTTTGATATGACTACAGGATTTTTGAGAAAAGCTGTGATTAGCAACCTTTGCCGAGACCTGAATTTGTTAAAACCACGGCCAGCATCTCCAATTTTGGCTATTGAAGGTATGTTTAAATTATCATTGTCAAGAATCAAAAATAATGTTTCTTTAATGTTGCAATAATTCACAAGGAAGGAAAATGAAGCAACAAGAAAAATTAGTTGAGAATGATCTTGCTAAAAATTTCTTTAGATGCGATATTGAAAATCTCAACTTAACCACTCTTATTTAAACCATGCTAACTCCTTTAATTATACTACCATAAACTCTCCTTGTAAACTCCTTGTCTTGCATTTTTTCTACATGTCCAAACCACATCAAAATATTATGTTTCGCCCACTCTATCACTCTACAATGCATTCCCTCTGCATTCCCTGCCATACTAAGTCTGTCATATATCCCCTCATTTCTTTCTTCATTCCATTTAGTCATACCACATAGCTCACTTCCACAGCCTAGATTTTTCAACTCTGTAATGTGATTCATTCCATGTCCATGTTCAGCTGCATAGGTCAGGCTTGGAAAAATTATGCTGTTCCTTATTCCTTTATCACTTACATACTTATACCTTTACCCTTCATTATTCTGTTAAGGGACCCAGTGACTTTTCTCACCTGTACTGCTCTCTTTCCTTCCATATCATCAACATACCCAAGATGACTCCAAAATACATGATTTCTGATACCTCTTCCAGTCTTTTTCCCACCATATCTATTACAAATCTATAACACACTTGCAAAATATATACTTTCACTCTGTTTCCTTTCAAACATCCTCCATCAGTCTTGACTTTTTCATGTTGCATTCATGACAGGTGTCATGACAGTAGCATTTTTAGCACATTTGAGATAGTCAGACAGTTGGTTGGTAATCAGCTGGCAGGGGAGGGTGGAGCTTCTATTCTATCTTCCTCTTCCTTGTCTTTTTCTTCTTTAGCACATTCTTGTGACATTATTATTAGTTCTTCATTGGTTAGGTCTTTGCCATCCGAGTTTAGTAACTCGCAACATCAGCTTCTTTGATTTCCTCAAAGCTGTCTTTGTAAATCTCTGGGGATGAGCACATGCTCTGGCCTGCTTTACTCATAGGTGCTTTTCTTATTCATATTTTTTTTATATCTTTCTGGGAATTTATAATACTGTTGTCAGCATCCGTGACATTAAATGCATGCCAAGATTGTTGACTTATCTACCCCTTCATTAGCTATTATCAGTTGAAAAAAAAGTCCTCTTATAGCAGGCCTTGAAAATGGTGGTTCCCCTTAGATCAGTGGGCTAGAGCAAGGAAGTGGTGGTCTTGCACATGTACTACACCCTTATAAGTGTGCACAGTTCACATAAACTCACTGGGTAGCTTGGACCTTTATTATGTTGGATTGATATTGCTTTATTGCTGAGGTTTTTTCTGCGGCATTATTCTTTGATATCAGGGCAACCGTTTGTCAAGAACCATTACTTAAAGATATTTATTGTTGTTCATGCCTTTTATTCAAATTTTAGTGCACTGGTAGACTAGCCTTGCCAAAGCCCTTTATAACCCCAGGATTCTGGGAATGATTCACTAATTAGGACTTCAACTTGAAATCTAATGTAGCATTGCCAGCCATAAGGTGCATAAAATGATCATTGGCTGTTTTAAAGCCTGATGCAACCTTTTTGTCCTTGGAAATAAAATTTCTTGCTGGTATCTTTATCAGAACAGGCCAATCTCATCAACATTAGATACTTTCTGAGATGTGTAGCTGTCAGCTTCAGTGATCCTTAATTCTGCAGAATATTCTTTTACACAAAAAGTAAACAAGTGAATTCATAGAGCCAGATTTGCAAGTGAAGTGGTAATTGAACATAATGGAAAAGGTAAAGATAATAGGTGGTAGGCAGCCAACGACCAGTGAGGTATATTACCAGTACTACCCACCTGGGTATTGGGAGGGTTAGTGACATCCGCTTAGTGAGCCAGCACTTTAGTGGTTGTCAAGTTGCATTCCTCTGACCCAGATAGCTGTCTTTTCTTTCTGCCTCACTGACAAGTGGACTACTGGCATTCTGTCCACAAACATACAGTCTCTCCTTGTCATATGTAACACTTGACAACACTCAACTCTAGCACTATGTGCTCACCCTGTCTTTTGGCAAATTGGTAGGAGCACTAGATAGAAGTAGTAGGTAGGAACATTTAGGCAGGATTATTAGGTAGAAACATTAGGCAGGAGCATTAGATAGAAGTAGTTATTAGGAACATTAGATAGGAACCAATGCAAACACTGTGCTAGACTTGCCCTTTGCCAGTGGCCTGTTAAGAATGAGGCACTAAAGGCTAAGAAGCAGCACTGGAGTTCTTTAGTTATGGAGGCTCTGTTGTCGTGGCCACCCCTTTGAGGGAGTTCCAATTGGAACAGGCGTCAGAGATGTAGATAAATAGACGGATCAGGCATGGAGCATTGATTTTTCTGGTATCCTACCAGTGAAAGAAATCAGCTCTGAATCAGTGGGGATTTGATGGCCTTTACTTTGTGTGTAAAGTAAAAGTGATTTATGAAATTTTATGAAAAATATTGCTGAGAACATAGGCGAATATGATTGTTAAACTCTTACACAGGTAATATTGGTGAGAGACTGGTGGTTACAAAGAAGGAGAATTTTGCTGACAGTCCTCTGGCACTGGGACCGAGATATCAGCCAAAAGATATCAAGTTGTCTTGGGCACAGAATCTACAGAAAGAAATTTCAGGTAATAAAAGCCTTTGATGTAATCAGATACCAAAGACTAGTAATTTCTCAGTCCCATTTGCATTATGACCGTCTTTTCAATCGTGTTAGGTAAAGTTCCAAGACAAGAATTACTATAAGTAAAACATGCATACATGTGGTGATAAAAAGATGAACTCATACATTTTCATTTGCAGCATACTTATAAACAAAGAGATACACAACCTTTGGTTTCCTTTTTTGTGCTTACAATAAACAATATGGCAGGTTTATTAAATGATGTTGAATTATCATAGACATCCACTGTATGGGAAGTCAGAGTCTCAGATTGGGTAAACCCTTCTCGCTAGTCATGAGCCAAGTTGACTTGTGTTATGCAATCTGAAGAAATATTTTCTTGGCTAGATGGCAGTAATACTTTTAGCAAGTATAGTGCAGAATGCTGAATCTGTTAGGCATATTATAGTTGAATATTTTGTGGTATAATCATTGGTGCTTCAGAAAATCTTTTATCCACTCAAATTTCAAACTGTTCTGAATTTTTTAAGTGTTTCAGTCATTTTGGTTAATGTTTTTTTCTTTATATAAGAAATACATATTGATTTAAAACTAGCTCTTTGCTATTATGTCAGTATTTAGATTTAAAATATGCTAATGAGCATACTTTATATGTAGGGGTATGTATCCTAGGAGTCAACTCTGGAAGCAAAGGAACACATATTGTGAGAGAGTCAAGGTTAATCCGAACATACACTGTTTCTGGTCAGTTTGGACGAGCCACTGACAATCAGTTTTATGATGGCAAGGTAGGTCAAGCTACTCAGTCTCTTACTGCTGTTTTTTAGTTTTTAGCATATTTTTACATTTCCTTATATTTTTGCCTTTACGTCATTCACATATGTACAAATTTCATATTCCTCATGCAGACATTACCTTAGATATGTATTCCCAATTAAAATAGAAATGTTTTTCTTATGATTTCTGGTGTAAGGTTAGAATTAGTTTCATGCTCAACATTGGAGCACAACATTTAAGTTTTATTAAAATCATAGTAACACTGTTATAACCTTTAGAAGACAATTTGGGCAATTAAGAAATTGAAAGGATATTTCAAAACCTGCATATATCAGAACTAATTAAAAATATTCATGTACATGTTATGAGATTAGGCAACTCAAAATTTCCATAATTATTTGTGTAAAAGGAAAGAAAACCATCTGAATGGTTAATATGATTCATTTTACCAAAAGCTGTTAATAACAACTTTTCTTTCATGTCTGTAGGTTTTAGAGAAATCAAAATATACACACATGACAAGGGGCAAGTTGACAAAAGCACTTATGCCCATCCAGTCAGCACACCAACGAAGCTCACTCTCTTATCTGGGTTTAGATCCCCATTCACAGGTCAGGTTTGGACAAATTTACTATCCTCTTTAGTTTCATAAGTAATGTAATGAATTTGTAGTTTATGCAAACAGTAAATGATTATGGTAGAGTACAAAGATGATTGTCATGATGAATATGATGTTACTACTACTGACACCCTTAGAATTATTGTGACTGATTACTGTTACAGTACTGCTACTACTACTGTTCATAATATTAACAATAATGATGGTTATAATAACCTTCCTGTATTAGTACAGAGGCTGGTGTGCATTGGTGTACTAGTCTTTGATGAAAGTTAGATTGGTGAATTAAAACTTTGATTTTGAATATCAAAAGCCAGCAGCCAGAGGCTCAAGTTAGCTTTTGTGTTAAAACATAAGAATACTGTTTGCTGCTTTTATCATATAGCAGACATATCAGTGATTTTTTTTTAAACTTAATTGCTTCTGCTTTGTAAGGTGTTAGGAAGAAATGAATATTCACTTAATTTTTTCATATTGAGTCCCATGCAGTTATGTATAAGGTACTGAAACGAGGGCCTTCCTCCACAAAAAAGTGCTGCAAAGAATTGAATGGTTTATCTTGAACCACTTCACATGTTGCCCCCATTAACCTTGTTGATATATTTAATTCTTTCCCATGCACTTCTTTCAGGCCCCAGTACCCATACCTTTAAAGCTCCTTCAGCCCATCTTTCCCTCTCCTTTTTGATATTCTCCTCCCTCTTGTGTACTTCACCTCTTACACATTTTTTTTCTTTGTTTTCATACTTTAGCAAGGTAGCACCAGGAAAAGATGAAGAAGGACCTCATTCACTCACACTTAGATCCTTAATTCTTTTGTGTGCCATTTCCTTGTAAGACTGACTTGACCACAAGTACAGAGTCTTTAATATTAGAATGGAAAAAATTAGGGTTTCTAGGTAGAAGTAAAGAAAATACTCATTTTACCTCTTTCACCCTATGAATGAATTGTTATTTATCAAACACAAATATGCCTAGAATATACAGACTGTATTAAGATACAGTGTAACATTACAAGTGGATAAAATGCACTGAAGATGATTAAAAGTACAATGCTTCACCATACAAGTACAGTGCACTGTAACTAGACTTTACCAAGCTTCCCCCAGCAACAACCCACAGTCTAATTGGCACACAGGTGGTCTGGATAGGTCTTTAGACATCACTTGTGCTTTATATGTTGAGTTTATGTGCATTGCCAGTGCAAATAAAAGCAACCACAGGAGAGATGCTGAGAAGATGAGACGGCCACTTTCCTTGATTTTGGAAACAGACATTAAGCTAATTATGTACCCAAAGTAGATGACTCACTGTTGTAGTTGTATGAATAGATAGCACCTCTCCAAGATGTGATTATGATAAAAGAAAATAAGGGAAACAACAAGGCACAATGCTGGAGATGATGGTGAAGAAAATGAAACTGAACATCAAACCATCAGTTCTATGTGGCTTCAGAACTAAACACAGTTTCTGTAGATTGCAAATGCATACTGGCACATATACATCATGGTTTTCATGTCACTTAGAGTTTATAATGTCCAAATTTTTGTCTCCTTACAGACAGTTATATACCATTTTTTGTTTATCCTTTGTCTGTTTTTCATTTATTGTTCATTCAGTGACCTGCAAATATAAAAAGCATGTATGATTATTGCATATGATACTTAATTGTGTTCTTATTTTTCTCATTACAATAGGAGGCATATGAAGTTCTGTCCTCTGAGGGATTAGTCAGACCAGGTGAAAGTTCACCACCTCTGATATATGGCCTAACTGTAATTGACTTCAGCCTGCCTGACTTTACTATTGGTAAGTAAAAGAATTTTAAGTAGAATTAGGAAAATGCTTTGAAAGCACTGCATGCCTCTACAAGTCTCCATGTGCTGCATGCTTGAGTGACAAAAGCATAGTAAATATTATAATTAGAAATTTGACAGTGAAGAGGGAAGCAACCTTGGACTTAGGAAGAAAATCGGATGATGAAGTAGGTAGTTGTTCATAAGAGGGGAGGTTGTACCTGAGGCTGTAAATATTGCAGAAGTGGATAGAAAAAGAGCCAGCAATGATAGTGAAAGTTGGATGGGTCTCAATTCTTGACTGGATTGAGAAAGAGCCAGCAATGATAGTGAAGGTGGGTTGGGTCCCAGTTGCTGATGCTGTTAAGGGGGACCCCAAGAACAGTTCAACCCTCCACTTTTGGCACTTTTCCAAAACAGACATGGGGAGAAATCATTTCATTACATTTCCATTTGTTTGAATGAAAGAAAGTTAGATTAGAGATTTCGAATATTAAGGTACGTAAGTTGCATAAGTTTTAGTAACTCATTTGTAGTTGAGTTGGAAAGAAAAGACACCAACATGGGTGAGGGAGGAAAACGTGGAAAGTCACTGCTATGCTGACTCTCTGTATAACCATCGCAAACTCTCCTAGTGCTCAGGTGTTGTTATCTTCCTTGCTGGAGGCTGCCTTTTCCCTACTATATACCCTGTATACCTTGATGCCTCTTTTTTTATGCAAGCACGTGTTGTCTGCTTCACTCGTTTCGTATCGAAAGCAAAGTGCTGGATTCACATCTTATGGTTTTTGTTTGGTTGTTAACCTGTGAAGGTGTGGAGATGATTAGTAACAGTGTATACTGGGAAGTTCCTACATTAGCCACCATGCTTTGGTTTTGGAGAAAATATCTATGCTATAATAGTTATTAATATAAGTTTATAAATTTATTTGCATTTGACATTTAATGCATTATTTTCTTTGCAGAGGTATCATGCATTAATGAAACTGCAATGTTTCTTAAAGCACTGGTCCATGACATTGGACTTAAGCTGAAGACAACAGCAGTGTGTACACAAATACGTTGTATTCGTTATGGACCATGGACACTTCATCATGCTCTGCTCCGCAAACATTGGTCCCTAGAGCACATTATTAATAATATCAATGTGTGTCGTCCTATGGTGAAAACTGTAAGACCTAAAACAGCTGGTCTACAAAAATTAGAAAATGTACATACAGAAATTCCAGGTATTGTGTAAAGTTTGCATCAGGTTTGTACCATGAAACTGATCAAATTTGCTAATTTTGGGGGGGCAGTATGTTCAGAATATATTCTGATTTGATCATGTGTGTTTTATTCATATATTCAAAACAACTACTTTCCTTCGAGAGTGTGGCCCATAATTTTCAAAACTTCATCTTAACTCTTCCTTTAAGTCCATGGCTGTTCTTTGAATTAGCATACTTCTTTTGGCCATATGTATTATGTTTTCTTCCTATGAACACACTTTTAGTTATTACCATTCATTCAGGACACATTTCTTTACTGTTTTTCAAATTGTAATACTAGTTTTGCTTGCATGGTGAGAATAAATTAGTTTTGTAGCCAGTAGTACATTTAGGAATAACGTGGTTAGCATTATTTTTGACTATCTTAGATTACCTGGGCACACAGATGAAATACCAACAAAGAGAAAAGAGTACTGAAGAGAGCACCTTTGAAGGCAGGTATACCATTTGTATACTGTACCTTACACTGCTTTTTAGGCTCTCTTGCATCTCTTTAAGCTTCCTGTAATAATAAGTTTCCCTGATATAGGCCTGGACCACAAAATTGTTTGTTTCTGAAGGTTTTTATTTATCATATATATTACAACATAGCTGGTTTAGGCTATCCAGTACAGCAAGATGTTTTATATTGCAACATTTTGGATTTCCAACCCTTTAAATAAGGATACATTGTATCTATTAATGACACTGCTTCAACTTGTGACAGACTGGGAAAACTTATACTGTACATTATTTTTTATCAATATATTAGATGTCTGAAAGAATATTTTCTTTTAATAATAAAGTACATCACAATAATTTGAGGTATATTTGTACTTGTTATGAATATTTTAATAATGTCACAGCAAAATACATTTTGATTTGTATCACACAAACTGGGAAAGTACATTTGTTTTGATCAGTAATATTCCAATATTTACCTCATCCACAGCGACTGTATGCATTTCACTGTCTGGAAGCAATTTTAAAGATACTCAAGGAAATATGTGAGGCTTGTACTCTTGAGGCTGAATTAGAGGTGTTGAGGAGGTTTAAGAGGCACTGGAGTTCACCAGTAATGGAGACTCTTCTGTTGTGGTCATCCCTTGAGGGAGTTCCCAAAGGGAATGGTTATCAGACATATAGATAGATAGATAGTGAAGGAGGTTTGGTACTGGTTAGATATTCATGGTTTTAGCCAAGTCTTTAGGTTCTCCCTCATTGTTACCTTTATATTTTCTGTGAATAAAATGAGTTCCTTTTAATACTGAAATATTTCAGAATATTTCAAATTTTCTATCTTTATCATGTACATTTTAATGTCACTGGAAAATACTACTGTATTCGATTTGTTTTGCACCAACTGGCATAAGATTTTCTTGTGTTCATTACTACCCAATTACTTACAGCACATAAAAGAATGTTATGGACACCCATGGGAGTTCAGGACTTAAGGCTATTGCTCTTGAGATAAAAGTAGAGCTGCTTAGGTTTGATACTTGGCAAAAACTTATGGTTATAGCCAAGTCTGTGGGTCCTCATCACTCTTCTGTCTTTATATTCTTAATATATTAAATAATCTACATTTAATAAGGAAAAATGTCGAGATATTTTGAATATTTGTGTACTTAACATGTATATTTTGATGTCATGGCAAAATACTACAAGTTCATATCCCACTGATGTTTCAGATTGTACCACTTACCAGTATACAAATGATTTTGTGAAGGAACACCCTTTCGTACCTGTCTGTGTCCAGTTTTCCATGTAATATTTTTTTGTAATGAAAATTATTGAGGAAAGAGGTCACACATCAACAAGTGTTGTGTGGATGACACTGGGTTACTTTGGAAAAGAATGCAAGCCTTGAAGCAAGAAATATAAGCCCTTATACCCTCATCACAACATCCAGTAAGTTTTATTAACATTTTTCCCAATTATTTTAAATCAGTATTTATATAATATCTATGTATTTGTCATGTGCAATGCACTGAATCCATAGGGGGCTGTGGTTTCAGTGCATTGCACTTGACAGCTGCAGAATGGATGTAAGCAAATGCAGCCTTTCTTTGTCTTTTGCTGGTGCTACCTCACTAACATTGGAAACAGTGATAAAGTATGAAAGGTAAAGAAATATCTATATAAGTTTGAATGGAGAAAATTTGGAGGAAGTGAAGTGTTTTACATACTTTGGAGAGGACATGGCAGCACATTGATCCATGAAAGCAGAAGAGAGTCACAGGATGGATTGAGGAAGCGAAGGTTTTGGGAGCATTGAGGAATGTGTAGAAAGGGAGGTAGGCAAAAATGGGTATGTTAGAGGGTATAGTAGTACCAACAATCTTATTTGGATATAAGGCATGGGCTATAGGTGAGAATATGTGGAATAGGATGGAGGTTTTGGAAATGAAATGTTCGAGGACAATATATAGTTTAATTAATAAAAGGGCAAAAAAGAGATATGGTAATAGATAGTGTAGTTGAGAGAGCTTAAGAGGGTGTGCTGAAATGGTTTGGACATAATGAGTGAGGAAAGGTTAACAAAGAGGATATATGTGACAGAAGTAGAGGGGACAAGGAGAAGGGGTAGACCAAATTGGTGATGCAAAAATAAAGTGAAAAAGATTTTTGAGAGATCAGGGATAAATGTGCAGGTGGGTGAAAGGCTCGCACAAGATAGAGTGCATGAGAACAATGTGATATATAGGGGTTGATGTGCCGTCAGTGAACTGAACCAGAGCATGTGAAGCAGCCAAAGGAAACCATGGAAAAGTCTGTGGGGTCTGGTTGTGGATAGAAGGCTGTGGTTTTGGTGCATTGCACACAACATCTAGAGAATGGATGTGACCTTTCTTCATTTGCTCCCTGAGCTACCTCACTAATGTGGGAAATGGCAATCAAGTAAGAAAAAATCCACATAATTATTAGTTCAAGAGTTAGGTAAGAAAATAATGAAGAGAACTGTAGAGAAATATATAAAATTACAATTTACAGTTTTATGGACGAGCATATGTTTAAGTTTTCCGTGCATCTTGTTGCTTCAAAAGTGGTATCATCCTTGGCATTCATTTACTAAATATGATGTTTCATCTGTAACACTCAATATTTTTCATTATTTGTGAATATATAAATAATAACTTGAGTTAGATAGAGCGTAAGAGAATTATGTAAAACAAAATTTACGAAAAATACACTTTACCATATCATTCATGGAGCATAAATTGACGATTTGGCAGAGGCTAGCATTCCAGTGATTGCCAATATTCATGTGCTAAATAGCTCTTCCATCTGCCATCCATTTTCTCCATTGCTTTTGTATCAAAATATATATTATGGTTGTTTTTGTTTCAAAGTCCTAATATTGAAGGGAAATTAGCCTACATTGGTTTGATACTCCTGCAAGCAAAGTAATGATGTCTTGACAATCAGTACAGTATATTTTTTCTGTTCAAATGTTATCCTTAGCAAATCTGATAGATTTTTTTTAACATTAGTAAAATTTTCAATTTCTTTTCATTTTCTTTAGTAAGCACACACTATTTGGTAAATGGCAGCTCATCCCTTTAGCTTCCCAATGTGCTTTGCTCAGTATAAAATTGGAGCAAATATTTCTTGGCATGAGAATCTCCAAAGTAGTGAATTACGTTTGCTTGTCCTATTTCTGTAAACAAATTATTTTTACTCCCATGTATTCCTTGCGTGTTGTAAAAGGCAACTAAAAGGGGAGGAAGTGGGGGCGGGAAATCCTCCCCTCTTGTTTTTACTTTTGTAAAAAATGGAACAGAGAAGGGGGGCCAAGTGAGGAATTTCCCTCTAAGGCTGTCTTCTGTTCTTGGCACTACCTCGCTAATGCAGGAAATGGCGAATACGTATGAAAAAAAGCATTAAAAAAAATTTGTCAAAGAATACTGCATAGGTAAGGAATTTCATAATGTATAAGGAAAAACTAGTCAGAAGACAAACCATACCGAAACAACTGGAGTAACATTGCTTATTTCGAAACCCATTGAACCCGAAGATAGTGATACACTTTTGATGACTTTATATTACAATGGATTAATTCGGTATTTAGGGTTATCTAACACATTAACAACAAAGGTCATTAGTGGTACATTACAATGGAAATAGGAAACCTAATCAAGTTGGCAGACAAATTTTTGTCATATATCATTAGATTACAGAAAAATATGATAGTAATTTTCCATTTGTATATAGAAAAAAGAAATTCTTTTTTATTTTTTTTACTTTATCAGTGAAAAAATCTGAAGTTGGTAAATAGTAGCATCTAAAAATCCTTTATTCCCATTATCATTTTCTTTATTGTAAAATTAAAAGAACAGTGAAAAGTTTTTTTTTTTTTTTTTTTTTTTTTTTTTTTTTTTTTTTACATTGATACTTTGCATATAACAAAAACTATCTGCCACAAAAAATGTGAAGTAAATGAATATGTACATTGGCCTGTTTAGGAAAGTTCATATGCATGTCACCAAGTTGATGGTATCATTAATAATCACCTTGTGCATGGAATTTCCAGGAAGTCAGTTCAGTTTTTAATTTGATATTGTCTAGTATTACACCTTAATCATCTGAATGGGACCAGTTAGGTTTGCGCTTCTCAATGAAACTGCTAATTCCCTCTTGACCATCATTCATGTTGATATTGTTAACCATCACACATCCTCCTTCTCTGTAAAATGAAAATATCAGGTTAGGTTTTATACTCTTATACTTCAATGGACAATATGTGATTTCATCTCAGATCTCTATATCCAATTTTATGTTGACTTTTCCATGGCAAACACTTTTGTAACTTTTATAACGACAGGCAGATGGAGTCTGGCAACACCTATTAACTTACATAAATACATACACATACACTGACATACATACACATACACCAATTTTTTTCATTTGTTTGCCATTTCCCATGTGAGCAAAGTAGCATCAAGAACAGATGACACAGCCTTAGAGGGAAAAATCCTCTCCTGGCTTCTTCTTCTTCTTCTTCTCCTTCTCTCTCTCTCTTTCTCTCTCTCTCTCTCTCTCTCTCTTTCTTTTTAAGAAATACAGGAAGGGAGGATTTCCAGCCACCAGCACCTTCTATGACACACAGGGAATACATGGGCAGTATTTTTTCTCCCATATCCCCAGGGTTACATAAATTTGTACACAGATCCACTCTTAAGAGCATCATCACTGAAAAACAAACAAACTAGCTGTGACTAAGGACATGGTTAATGGTAGATAGCATGCTTAAATTTAAGGAGTTGTATGATAGCAAAGAATGTTTAAAAGATGGGGCTCCACAATTGTCCTCATATAGTACAAATAAGTAATTACAGATAAAGGACAGGAAAGAAAGAATACTGCACACATATCTCTTGTATGTTGTACTATATGACTAAAGGAGGCTGGAATATCTCCACTCCTGTAATACTTTCCAAAAGAGGGAAAAGAGGAAATAACCAAATGAGTAACTTTTTTCCTCCAAGTTTTAGTCATCAGTTCTGGATACAACCTCACTCATGTATGATAGAAAATATAGAAAAATAGGCAATTACAGCAAACCAAAGGATCTAAGACAACCAAATCTGGTGCAAGTTCAACCCCACCCACACTCATGAAGCACTTCTGACCCAAATCAAAGACATCCCTTCTTCCAAAGAACACAAACATACTTAATGGCCATTACTCAAAAACCAATCACACTCCTAAACAGTAAATTCATGAAAAACCTGCATAAATCTAACCAGAAACAACCATTCACCTACCCTTCACACCCAATGATACAAACAATACAATTAAAACCCTAAAGAACTCTCCTGCAACAGGCCCTTAAAATATACCAAGCTTTCGCTTAGAATACTTTGGTTCGGTTTCAATTAAAGCCCTTACAGATATCTGTAACTGCTTCTGGTTATACAACAAAATCCCTAACATCTGGAAACCAACCAACACAATACCTTTCCTAAATCCCTCCAAACCACCCAACTCTTCCTTCTGCTACCACTCTATATCATTTCTGTCTTCATATCCAAACCCTTTGAAAAGTGATCCACAACAGACCCAAGCAAAACATCCCACTCTTGCCTACACACACAACATGGCTTTATACACATATGCTCCACCAACACACTACACGCAACATATCCTAGATAGCTTCAGCTAACCACAACCCCCATCCTGCATAGCTGACCGCTAAGGCAGAGTCACTCTCAACAGGTTTGCCTTTAAAACCCTTAAGCTCTACAATGAAGTTCCACAAGGAGCAGTTGTTTCTACCACCCTGATCAGTCTTCTTGCATGATCTTCCAGTACCTTCAGGGAATGACAATATGAAGGTCCTCTCACTGGCAAATGACTTCAAAATCATGTCCAAACACCCTGACACCACAGTGCAAACAACAAATATGTAGCACTACAATACACAAATAGGACAATTGCCTACCTAGAACAAAATGCCTGCATCTCCACAGAAGTCCTAAATCGACATTTTAACCACAAACAGACATCAATCCAGTCTGCACCTTCCAATCACCTTTATGTGGATACTCACTCCCACTCGGCACAAACTATTCTGGTTATCACTTAAAACACCATCATGACATTCGTTCCCCCACTACAAGCATCAACAGGAAAAAAAAAAAAAAAATCACTGTACTCAGAACACTTACTGGTACCAAATCTGACAAAAAAGAATACCTTAGCCTCCTTTACTAAAAATTCATTTGCTCCACTTTAAACTATGTCTTATGTGCTTAGTGTTCTATCTTTTCAAAAGAAAACATAACAAAGCTCTAAATCACACAAAATTAAGCACCCCAAACTACCACAAATACTTAAAACCTACACAATAAAACAAAGATCTTCCTAATGCAGTCCCACCTTAATATATGTAGCTCTGAATTCTTTGCAACATCACCACACTGTTCCAACCCAAAACACCCTAAAACTAACCTTCAGCCCCCTAGACAGAGTAAAAAGAATACACCTGCTCTCACTTTTGAAACCTCTACTGACAGATCCCATCACCAGCAAACATAATACCAACAGAACACATGCACACTGAAATGACAGAACAAGCACAAAACATCCACCCTTCCTGCGCAGTCTTAAACACCATCCCACCTGTCTGAAACCAAACTCCCCAAACAAACACGAGTCATTCTTTCCTTTCTATGCTCTGGATGTCGCCCATCCCTGCATCACTACAAATATTGACTCACCACATCCCAGGATCCTTTCTGCTCATGATGTAACTACCAAAATGAAGACACTGAATACTTACTACTCAGCTGCCCCTTACCCACCCCACATAGATACATACACATCACTACACTTTGCGACCTATAGTCCCGCACAGTGGACATGGCCAATTTTCTGAGCACTGCAGGATTTTTAAAGTCAGAATGGACTCCTGGGGCAGGATGTGAGTATGAAATAAACTTCATGAATGTTAATTTATAAAAAATAAATCTTTATTTTGTGTTTTCCATTACAACTAATCTTTAAGTAGGTCCCCAGTAATAATTATTACTGCTTGGAGAAGATTTTCTTTGTTGAAGGAATGTATCTCCCACTTCATGACTAAAGTCAGTGGAGAAATGGGTTCTGATGAACAAATTTTCCATTTAAGAAGGGGTTTTAGTGGATCCAGTCCATTTGTAATCAATATGGATATAATTACCATTATATTATTCATACAAGTATTGTCTTAGTGACGCTATCCTTAAAGGAAATCTTACCTATAAGCTTCCTCGATTCCTATCTCCATTTGCTTATACATAAACTTCTTCCCCAGGGCAATCACTGGTTTACTCTTCTGAGTTATGGCATCCACCGTTCTCTGAGTTTCAGCCTCTGAAAGAACATATTTTGTAGAAATTCAGAATACAAATTAATTATAAACTTAAGTACAAAGCTAATGTATTTTGAAGTGCTAGAGGTAAATGAATACGAAATAGTGTGTTAACAAGAGAAAACGATGTGATCTCCACAGACACACGGAATGAAGGCGAGGTACAGAAACCTAACCAAAAGTACCCAGGAATACAAAGCTGTTTTTTAATATAATTCATTTTCTGTATATGAAGGCTTCACACAGCTAGGGGGAAGTAGCTTCTGCCCAGCAGGGAAGTCCAGTCCCAAATATCTCATGTTACCACAATGGTCAAGGTGTGGGATTGTCAGATTATTGGGCAAATGATTCCAACCCTCCCACCATGATTCAAGGGTTGCTCTTTGTTTACAAGAAAAAGAGCAAAGTTCCTAAACCTTTAACAAAAAGTTTCTGTGAAACAGAAAAACTCCCTTGCCTTAGGCTTGCACTATGGGAACTTTTGCACTGAAATATGTCATGGTCAATCAGTCAGACACATACAAATGGAGGCATGACTGACTTGGGCTCAACCTTAACTGGCACAACACTAGGGCTCAGATCAATGTCGTCAATTTCGAATGCCATCATTTTAGTTCCTACTTCTGTGTATTCCCCTTTAAGGGGCCTATGAACTTCAGCAGGAAGAAAGAACAACCCATCTGGGTTCCAGTTAAGAGTAGAAGATAGGAGGGAGGAAACGTCACCATCACAGAATATGGCAACACTTAGCCAATATAGTAAATTCTTAACTATACATATTTAGAAATAGTTCACAATACATACATATATACACTTGACCGAAAATGAATCGCCAAAGGATACTTATCCTTGATCGGATGGAAAAAGCTAGACAATAAGGAAGGCTGATAAACAGCCTGACTTGTATAAAGAGCTAGAAAATTATAAGGCAGCTAGTGTGATTGACCAGGCCAGATGTCAAGACAATGACCTCATCACTAAAAGGAGGATGCTGATATGCAGGAAGGGCCCATGCTGTGCTGAAAGCCGCAAGTACTGAAAGATGGTTAGCATAACCCTCACCAAAAAGTTTGGGGTTAAAGGTGTCTAGCCTCCAGGAATCAGAGAATCTCTTTCAGCTCCCAGGATAGACTGATAATGAAGAGAAACTTAGCTGATTCAACAAAGTTAATAATATAGGAAGTCTTTGGTCAATAAGTTAAGAAGTTAAAAAATTTGGGGATTATTTATCTGATTAAACAATCTCAATTCTTACTGTAGACCATAAATCAGAATCAAAGATCTAATGGATTTCATGCAAAAGAATTACTGCTTTATACAATTTAATGTATACTAGTAATGTAATGATAACTAGTGACCATATAAGAACCTCGAATGCTCCAGACCATACACACTTGTGATATGATGTCATAAATGAAAAGGGTGGCATGATTCCTGGGAGTTGAAAGGTCACATAACAGGGCAAGAAAACTTATGACCAAGAAAAATAAGAACTTCCTTATGAATGATAAATACTACAAAATTTCAAAAATTTGCTGGAGAATAGAAATGTGATTATATGAATGCATGTATATCTTTATCAAACTGTATTTTTAAATCTCCTTAATTCACCATACATCAGTATCTTAAACCAAAAATTACTAAGTTTTGTTAAAGCAAAAATTAAAATAAAAAAAAAATTGTCAGCAAGAACAGTACCTAATTCATTCTCAGAGACTAATTTTGACACTAATCCAGCTCGCAGAGCTTCTTCTGCTGTGATTGGAAGTCCTGTGAGAAGCATGTGAGCAGACACTTTTCGTGGAACACATCTTACAAGTGGAATACCAGGAGTAGAGCAGAAAATTCCTACATTTCCACTGTCAAAAAGAAAAAAAAAATTTTAATACTATAACTAATTTTTCGGAAACAATACAACTACAAAATTTTGAAATGATAAAATGATGCTTTATGTAAGATGTTACACATAAAATTCTGTATCACTTGTTTTTAATTTTCCTGTTGAGCTCATGAATAAACTCATATACTATGTGCTGCCATGCATGGGATAGAGTGAAATAGAATAATTTGGTATCAATGGGTTGAATCAGCACTTATAAAGTGGTCAGGGAAAACTAAGGAAAGGTGTGTGGGGCTTGGCTGTAGATGGGGGCTCTGTTTAAGCTGGAGAATGGATTTGAGCAATGAGGCCTTTCTCTTTCCATTTCTGGTACTACCTTGCTTGCTTACATGAAAAACTCTGAACAAGCATGATGATCTAATGCTGACAAAAAGTTGTACACCATGTCTGTTAATATGTGGACATGAATGAAATTAATGTGTTAAAAAACACTGCCAATGGATTCTACATTCCCTCATCAGTAAATGTACTTTTTTTTTTTTTAAGCCTCCACTCATTTACTATAGCCCACATCAAGACTAGACCTAAACTGATGTATGGAAAGGAGTTAAAGAAGAGATGAAGAAAACTATTTCACTAGTACCGGAAGAACAGGAAATTCTGCCTTTTGAAAATGGGCAAGTTGTTATTCATAGGAAAGACATGAGGGGATAAAGAGTACTGGTGGTATTTGGTCAACAGAGCTAATTGTTACTGTACAGGGTCTTACCCAGGGGTTGAAAAGGATGAACTGTGTGTGGCAATAACAATGTCACAGGAGGCAACAAGTTGACAGCCAGCAGCAGCAGCAACTCCATTAACTTTAGCAACAACGGGAACTGGTAAATTCTGTAGAGTAAGCATAAGGTTTGTGCAAGCATCGAAAACCTTTTCATGGTAGCTACGTCCTTCCTTGAGTGTCTGGAGAAAATGAGAAAATTTATCACAGAAGAATCAATTTTAAAAGATATGACTTACATATTGAGGCTAGTACATCCTAAACTACATGGGTAACTTTATCATTTAATTGTGTATCACAATCATTCAATAAATCAAAAAGTCTGCTGCCATATACCCATACTGTATATTTTATGTCATGCATGACTGTTATGGCTAACCACTACATTCATCAATTAGCTCTTGGAATGTGCCACACTGTGTGGGCACCTGAAACAAGGAAACAATGAGTAACTAACAAACCAAGTAAGAGGGTATGCAAAAGCAAGAGATGTTTAGGTAACCCATGACTCTAACCCAGAACATAACACTACCATCTGCCTTACATAATCTGTCTTTACTAAAAATGTTATATTCTGGTATTGCTACTTCTACTAACATATTATTATTTGCAGAACTTCAGGTTTCTCTTACTGCTGTTAATAGTATAGAAAACTTAACTGTTAAATGACAAATAGTGAGGATAAAAAAAAATTCAAATTCTCTAATACCAGAAATTAGTTTGAACGTTGATCTGACCTGATTCTGAGGACCCAAGTGAACCCATGTGACTAGCCTCAAACTCATTTGGTGGCTGCACTCCATCATTCCCTGACCTGACTAACAGCTATCTGCATGGATCTAACTAGCCTGTAACTTAGTTGGTCATGCTAAATATGTTTAATTTTTTCATCAAGTACTGTTAATGCCACTCCAACCCTGTTTAGCTGCAATATGTCCCTGCTGAATGGCTTCTATTGCTGCTAAAGCAATTAAAAAAATCTATTTAATCTACCTTTTTGGTCCTACAAATATCCTCAATTGAAATACTTATACCTAAGATTCTTATTAAAACTACAAGTCTTACATCATAGGAGAAAGCATATGATTTTTACCTCATTTTTTCTCGAGCAACTCTTATGCTCAAAAGCCATAAAGCAACTAATTCATATTAAAATGAGTAAAAATCACCTATGTGAAGGCCTCCCTGTCTGCAGGCAACTTAAAACCAACCCAGTTTCAATGACAAAATAAATATTAACTTGAAAACATATTTAAAATATTGTTCTTTGGTCTTGACACCTATAATTGTGAAGATGACCAGCAACAAAAACATACAGTCTGATTCTGCACATGCCAGCCTGCTGTAGAAGCAAGAAAAGAAGTACATGATACAGACATATGGATAACAGATTAGTGGATGGATAATTTTTGTATATAAGAATGCAAATAACAAGATGGTCATATTATTAAGAAAGATAAATGATTAAAAAAATATAACATCAACTAACCAGTTCTTTCAGATTATGTCCTGCAGAAAAGACTTTGCCTTGTGCTCCCAGAATGATGCACTGCAAAGAGGGATCCTTTAGAGTTACAGCAGCCTGCAGTTCCTCAAGCATTTGTAGAGAAAGTGCATTTCTGTTAAATAAGAGCTTCTTGGTTATAACGCTCAACTTCATGACTTTCAAGATAAACTTTTCCCAAAATCTTGAAGTAAATTATGTCACCATTACAATTAGACTATTTGTTATTATCTACCTTTTACTTCATAATCCAAAAACTCGATTACCCAAGAATTTTGTTGAACCTTGTCTGGTACATCAGTTATGTTTTTTTGTCTACATTCTGAATCTATCTGTCCTATCTGTATCTCTGATGTTTGTACACATCTGGAACTCCCTCAAGGGGGTGGCTATGGCAACAAAGTCTCCATAACTAGTGAACCCCAGTGCTGCTTCTTAGCCTTTAGTGCCTCACCCTTAATAGGCCACTGGCAGAGGGCAACTCTAGCACAGTGTTTGCAGAGGCTTCTATCTAATGCTCCTGCCTAATGTTCTTACCTACTACTTGTCCCTAATGCTCCTGCCTAAATGTTCCTACATACTACTTCTGTGTAATGCTCCTACCATTTTGCCAAAAGGCTGGGATAGTACACAGTGCTCACCACAGAAAAACTAGCATTACGAAGAATGAGCTATGTTAGTTTTGTCAGGTGTTATATACGACATGTATGACAAGGAGAGATTATATGTTTACGGACAGAATGCAAGTAGTCCAAGTGTAGGTGAGGCAGAAAGAAAAGACAGCTACCTGGGTCAGAGGTGTGCAACTTGACGACCACTTCAGTGGTGGCTAACTATACAGTCATCACTAAGTCTCCCGATATCCATGCAGGAAGTACTGGTAATATACCTTCCAGGTTTATTGGCTACCTACCACTGAACACCACTCAATTACAACATTACAAACACAGATTCACCATATCACAAGACTCATCATTCTCAAGATGTAATTTGTATACTAAAGAAACAAAACACATACCATACTCCTGAGTTGTTCACTCACTTCACACAAACATCACGCTATTGATGTTTGCCATGACTCTCTAGCTCTGTGTACCTCCATGTCCCAAACATCTCACATCTGCCACCCTTTCATCTAACATTAAAGTGTCCTTCAAAATAATTATTCCATCTCCTTATCACCTCTCCTTTGCCCATTACTATTTCCCCAACCTCTCCCCTCATTGATGCTCCTGTTTGTTTTCTTCCTACATTATTCACATCTTAGTCTTCCTGAAGTTTGCGAGTATTCTCTCACTCAGTCTCTCATTTGCCCTCTTATGCAGCCCCTGAACTTCCTCATGACCTCCCACTGCTTCCTCTTGTATAGCATATGCTTTGGTGATGACTAAATAATACTACTGCCTGTTTAAAATGATACGGGAATACAATTTTCTGTACCTTGTTTTGGGATCAGCAAGTGTGATGTGACGAACTCCATTTTCTTCTGCAACCAGGAGATGAGGCCATGCTCCAGTTCCATGAGAGAGATACCTGTTGCTCCATTTGGGCCTTTCATGCTATAAAAAGTTTTCAAATAAATGAATCTGAAAAGACTAAAAATAATTTAATTTTACAGGTTGCATAATTGCAATTTTTGGGTATGTGATGAGCCAGTAAATATATTACTTATATAAAGATCAACGTTTCAGTGGTAGCTTCACTTGGAGTAGCAAAAATCTGAGTTTTGTTTTGTAATTACTAAATAGGATAATAAATGTATGCCTTATTCTTATCTTTCTAAATTGGTTGGCTAAAAAAAAATAAATACAATAAAGGCAAGGCATTGATCTTGAGGGAAATAAATGGGGCTAAAGATATTTCAATGTGTATAAAATCATTAAAACTGCTTTTAAATAATTACAGTAATTTTTGCATTTTACTGCTTGTCTCAGAAGTGTAGGGAGCAAAAAAGAAAGGTGGGGACAAAAATGAGATGGAAAGAAGGCATGAAAGATGGTGATATCGGAGCATGATCATGCATAACGATGAGAGGCATGCAAGGAGTAGAACAAACTGGAGCAGTTTGATATATATGGGGCAATGTGATGTCTATGGAGTGAACCAGGGAATATAAATGGGTTAGGGTAAAACCGAGGAATGGTCTGTGGTGCTTCCTTGTAGATAAGGTTGGTTTGGTTCATTATACATAATAGCTAGAAAATTGATGATAACAAATGAGGCCATTCTTTATCTGTTCCTGGTGCCACTTCACTATGCTTTGAACCGCATGGGCACTTTGTCATTGCTTTTCGCTCCACTGATCAGTGGAAGTCCCCATTTTCTCCCAAGGGATCTCAAGCTGTGATTGGCTATTGATATAAACATAATGCAGCCATCTTAGGTGAATAATGAATATTATTAGCCAAAAATTCAAGGAAGCATGACTTTTTGCCAGTGTGTTGTGTTTATATTAGTGGATGGCAATGCACTTTGCATTTTTGTAATGCTCTTTAATGCATTATATTTTACTTTAACATGTGTACAGATAATAAGTGATGTGTTACACAAAAATGATAGAAAGACATAATAGTGAGTGGATATGTGGTCAGAAATGAGGGCTTCATGAAATTAATTGGAATATCCTTGACAATTGGTTTCTACTGACAGTGTACTGTAAGGAGAATACAGTACTAATGGAATATTATGCTCTGGATACTTTTTTGTACTATGAGAGAAAAAAAAAAAGTCAATAGTAGGGAGGGCTATGAAGATCATGGAAACTGTAGGTGAAATTCATGGAGAATTGTGAAGAACCTCACCATTACTGACTCAGTTACTACTACAGAGTTAAAATATTACCCGTTATACTACGCAAGTATTATTGTATTCTTTACACAATACACCACCACTGGAAAATTTTATCATCACTTCCAATGTCAAGTTTGTGGTGTCCCTAAAGTTTTGATTCAAGTAATACATTACCCTATGTTGTCCTTGTTTTCTAAAAATTTTTACTGTAAAGCTCGACCAAGGTTTCAGTTTCAATACCTTAAGGTCCATGTTTAAATTTCAGCTATGTAAACCTCTTCTCAGCCATGTTTAGTATTTCAATATTACATTAAAATGGGATTAAATTGTATATATCAAAGAAGATATAAGCTACTGGTAGTCTCTACGATACCTTTTAAGTATTCACAGAATTCTTTGTAATTAATGTGGTGAATGGACTTTATCTTTGATATTATAAGTCTGCTTTGCTACCATAATATACATTTATATCCAGACAGAAGAAATGGCATACAGGATTCAAGTGTCGGAATGTTGTTCAACACTTATCTAACAAATTCATCACTTTACACTGGACAATCTCACCATGAATTTCCGTATTAGTGTACGAGTAAAATACATCTTCAGAAACAATCCAGTCAGCTGATTACTGTTTACCTCTCCGGCAATGCCTGGGAATCCACCAATCAGAATACACGAAAGTTATGAAACGTCACTATCACTTCAGCCAATCAGCTTGCTGCTAATTGGTTGCTATGGTTACAGAAAGGTGCAGCGGTGGCTACGTAGGATGTGGCGTGGGTTTGTCATGCAGAATAATTTTGTCTTGCACGGTGAAAGGCTGGTCTGTCGTTGTGGAAATAGTCGAGTTCTGAAGCAAAATGTGTGTAGTGTTGGTGAAGGCATATGACACTGCCTGTAAACAAGACTGAAGACAATGTTGAAAACAGGTGTGCTCCAACCCTGTTCATCATTAAGCTGAGACACCTGGGCGTGAATGTTCATGTACCTCGTTTCGTCTATGATTCTCCACCTCGACACTTCATTTCTGCTGAGATATGGTAACGTTGACACAATTTACGTCAAGGAACCACATTATCTTAAATAGCCCTTCACCGTTCTTTAATGTACAGTGAAAATATAGGTATTGGTTGATTTTCAGGTGTAAACGATGCATCAGCACAGGTTGACTGATGAATTGCAGGTAGTTCTACTTTGTAATGTGAGTTACTGTACAATTCTGTACTACTCATCAACTAAATAAATTACCGGAATGTTTCTCATGTTTCTTAAAGCCATATTCACAGTTTTGTGTACAATAATTTGTTCAAATTTCCAGGAACAAGTACTAGTTTATTCAGTATAATGATCGTGTATCCTGTCAATATATATATATATATATATATATATATATATATATATATATATATATATAT
>JAYMFT010235319.1:0-11129 GCA_038088735.1 Panulirus argus | reverse complement strand
CCTTGTGTTTATCATCCTCTCAAGATTTCCTGATTTCTCTCAAGTACCCTTCGCTCTCTAAACTTGACTGACTAATCGTGATGTATAGTGTTTCATGGCCAGTTGGTGACTGCAAATGTATAGATTCCAGGACTGGAAAAGTCACGAGGGATCGCCTAACTCGGAAGATCAGTGAACATGTCATCAGCTGAAATTTATAGGCAGGTGACCTGTTAAATGAACGTAACTCAGTCTGCGGCTTGTGCCCTCTCGTTTCACAGACAAGATAAGCCTCGTAGCTGTTAAACGAACGTAACTCAGAGGTTTATGTCCACTTGTGTCAGACAAGATAGCGTATTGGCTGTTAATTCGTGTCATAGACAGGATAGCGTCGTCGCTCTTCGATGAATGTAACTTTGAGGTGTATGTGCATTCGTGTCACAGACTAGAACCAAGTATGTACAGAGGAGATGGCCACTCACCTGTGGCGTAAATATTATAAAGTATTAACGGAATACAACCAATTGTTTGTCAACGGTGTTGCTATTACTATGCACTTCTGTTGTGTTCCTTAACGTCATTTTCCTTTATATTCTGTTTAAGTCGTATTATGAGTTATGTAGATATTTTTATGTTTGAAGCCATCTTCTAAAATTGCATTTTTCCTCTTTTCCTGCAGGTATGTGAAGCAGCGGGGGAGCTGTCAATGTGAGGGGTGAGTTACGCAGGGAACTACCCACCTTGCGTCCCTTCTGTTTTTGTTTCCGAGTTCCCAAGCAACCCTGCTGGACACGTATTCAAACAGGGGAAAGAAATTTAGAGGCCTTAAATCTTTGTCCTTATACTTCTCCGCTTGGCCCTGTGGATACATGATCCACTTGAGCACGACGGTACGACGCTTGAGCACGACGGTACGACGCTTGAGCACGACGGTACGTCGCTTGAGCACGACGGTACGACGCTTGAGCACGACAGTATGACCTTTGAACCAGACGTTACAACCCTTTCAGCACAACGTTACGACCTCTGGGTACGATGATACAGACTGTGACCTGACCAGGTCAAAAGTCATGCCATTGTAACAAAGGGGTGGTACCGTCGAGGTCAAGGGTGTCGTTGTCGTGCTCTAGGGCCGTACCGTCGTGCTCAGGGGTTCCCTAACCAGGCCGTAACTTTTGCGTTCTGTATCAAACGTGGCTGTGTAATGTACTGTGGTATTACATATAACATCGATCATGTTACGAACGTATCCGGTGGAATGGAGTAGTTATTGATGTGTTACCCCGTCGGCCACACTGCCAGGGCTGTGAGTGTGACCTGTTCGGTTCGTACCCCATGTTTGTCTTGCTACAAGCGTAAACATCATTAGCGTGCGTGTTGAGAGTCCCAGAGTAGTCAGTGAGTGCCTCTGGCGTGTTAGCTCGTGGCTCCAGTGAGAGACATGCAGGGGTACTTTCCGAGTCACTTATAATACAAATGTGATGATGGTGTCATGAACTGGTGAGGCAGAGTAGCGCTTGAGTTACCTGTCTCTGGCCTCTGTAATGGTGTTGTCAAGCACTGGTTGAGGCATAAGTTTTGCTTGAAGTACCTGTCTTCCGTCTCCGTATATTGCATGTATTTAGTACAGTGGTCTTGGCCGGGCGAAATTATGTTACATAAAAGAAAAAATTACATTCAGGTCTTGACTTCATCAGATAGTAAGGCTCCGACGAAACACCGGTTATTAGCCTCTACTCTGTTTAACTAAGAAGGGAGACGTACGTCTTGATAATGTAATACGTTAGAATCGATTGTATCCAGATTGCAGTTAAAGGTAAAACTCCTTGTCTTAGCGCTAAGATAGGCTATTAAAAAGCGCCACTGTAAACAATGGACGTCAAAGATGCAAGACTAGTGCAGTAGAGGGCAGTAATGTGTGAGGTAGGAACAGTTGTTAATTGCTTTACTCAAGAATATAAGAAACATCAAGGACTAGCCAGTGGGTAAGGTAAAGAAGAAGCTGATTAATAAGTACTTGCCACGTTGGTACCTTATCAGTCCATAGACTGTGTGATGAAGCGCAGATATTAATGTAGGCCTGAACTTAGAAAGTTTTTTTTTTTTTTTTTTTTTTTTTTTGAGGGCTCCAGTCACGGAGAAAAGTCCATTTCAAGGCCGGGCCGTAATTGAAATATAGAGAGAATTAAGAAACTGAAAAAAGAAAAGACAAGGGAGAGTATTTGCGAATTTTTGAGAAAGCGAAAGACCTGTCTTTTGAAATAAGCCAGGTCATAGTTATTGGGAAAGACATGAGAAGGTAGAGAGTTCCAGAGCTTCGACGTGTAGGGAAAGAAGCAGTTATCAAAACGGCACACCCTTGAGTTGCCGATGGCCACACAATAATGTAGTGGTCCTGGAAGCCTCTTCGACTGGACGCGTATGACGTCCGGCCTGTCGACGTGCGGGCACCACCCTCGCTCACCATGCTCTACTAGCTTGAACCTCTCAGGGTTCATAGAAATAAACGAAATGTATTGCATGAGCATAAACCTTACCGTAACCTTGTGGTCGTCAGTGATAGATTGATTTTATTAATTTTTTTCCTGATTATGCAAAGAGGTCGCCCATTAGACACGCACACAGTACTTGGTTTCCTTTGAACCTGTTTACGTTACGTCAGGGGGGCGGCTCGGGTCTCCCTGGGCGCGTGGCGAAGCAGAGCGAGAGTGGGAAGTGGAGTCGGAAATGTAGGGTTGGGTAGGGGATGACCACGAGGGGAATCAGCGGGATACATAGGGGGACTAGAAGTTTGGTTCACGTAATTTTGACTTGATTTGTGCCGGTATCCCCGGCGAATTTGTTGTGCACCCGATGCTCATCCTATGAGCGGTAGCGCAAAAGGATTGCAGGGGTCACAAAGCGTATTTGTCAGGCCACCAGTGGGCTTATATTACATAAGATGTTACAGAATGCTTCATTACATAAGCTTCATTACTTGCATTGCATAGTGTATCGTATGGCAACAACTTTTACCGACTAGATGCAAAAACCGGATACAGTCTTAGCATTTCAGGTCTCTTTTTATAAACAATAAGGTGTCGTAACATTTCGTGCAGGGTTGTTTAGACATATCTTTAAAAGGCTATATTTTTCTACGTTCTGAGACTTAGAGTTCTAGTTTATGTCCGGTTCTTTGGCCACAAACTTTACAATTCACATGATTAACATCTCCATATAAGCCAAAGCGCCAGTGCTACCCATAGCCTAGCGAATAACATCTCCATATAAGCCAAAGCGCCAGTGCTACCCATAGCCTAGCATTAATGTTGCAATTAGAACATCCTGTAATCTGCTGATCGTACGACTTTCTCCATTTACATGTTTTACCTCACGCATTTCCCTTTGATGTGAAAATGTGGTAGGTGTGGTGACCCCAGTCCACAGCTGCTGGAAATTGGCTATGCTTTGCGCGCTGTCGCAATACGGGTACGCTCGCTTCCCACCCCTGTAGCCATGAAATGCTTAATACCCATACCTCTGTCGCAGAAATGTGCTAGCCCGTTTATGGCGTTTTTAGCTAAAGGAGATTAAGTGTGTGGTAATGTATGAGTCACTGCTGGCAGTCAGCGGGAGGGTTTGGGGCTTGGGAACAGCATGCATCAGATTTCGTACCGTTGCACTCCCGACGTTCGTTTCGGCTCGCACATCTCGGTTTCTGGCGCGGGTTAACCATCATCTTGACATTTACTTGCTGTTAGCAGCGGCAAGGTTTATTGTATGTAATGAAGCATCTAATATGAATCACTTTGTAATAACCTTTGTAATGTCAACTCACAGGGGTTCTTGACTAAGACCTTTTGTGACCCCTGTAATCCTTTTGCGCTACCGCTCACAGGGGTGCACCATAAATTTGCCGGGGGATACCGGCACGAATCAAAAACCATTTATTGACTGGACAGAGGAACGGATTCATCCAGATTTGCCTGTGGATAAATTTTCTTTCGTTGCAACGGGTTTTATCTTCACATTGCTCACAGTCATTCCATAAGGAAAGAAACTTTTTATAAAGGTTAGAGACTAGTTCTAACGGGATTTCCCTGTTACACATTTGAACTGGGGATCATATGAGTCTAACTTCTCTTTTGCGCTTATGATGGACTTAGGGAAGGGTACGGAGGCACGGGTAACAAGCATTGCTATGCCAGGTAGGTACATAAATTATTTAGTTCAGGTCGAGCTGCTGCTAGTGATCAGGTGAAGTGAAGTAAGATGAGACGATGTAGACTAGTTCAGAATTATGTGGTGCGATAATGTGTTCCGTGAGGCTGGTGCATGAGTTGGTGAGTGTCCCGCGGTAGAGGCGAGTCGCTACCTGGTCTCGTGGAGGTTCTGCAGAAGGGCAGTTGTATAGCAGAAGTCCATCCGGAAGTTGTGCTGCAGGATTACGTGGGAGTACATGGGATGGACAGATAACAGGAGACCTGATGGATGGTCCATGACGATGTTACCTTCTTATTAGTTGTGTCAGAAACAGGATAGTAAAGCAAAAGGCGCTTCTCCCACCCACCTTTACGTCCTGCTCAGCTGCCAACAGAAAAGGAGAAAAGATAAGAAAAAACATCTTTTACTATGGGGGATACGTACTCCACGGAGGAGTTGCCGAGGGTCAGTTGCTGCAGCAGGAAGGAGGAGGCGTTGCTGAGGAGTAAGGTCGTTGCTGTGGCTGAGTTGTTATGCAGGAGGGACTTGGAATTGTCCAGTTACTGTAGCCGCCGTAGGGTGTTGGTTGACGGCAAGAGTCCTTGTCATCAGGGGCAGGAGTCGGTAACCTGCGGCTGCTACTGACTATGGTGAAGCCCCCACGGCCTCCATTTGGGGGAGATGAACTCAGGTCACATCGTCGAAACGTATTATGGCGTCAGGGCGGCTCATCTGGTTCAAGCCTGTTCAAGAGCCGAATGGGTGGGTGATCCACGTCATTCATCGGGCATTAATGTCGTGGGCTTTGGCGGGGCGAACCATTACGGCGTGCACTGGTTAGACCTGGTGTGATGATGGTCATTGCAGTCATGTACCCGCTCTGGTACCTCGTGTGTATCCTGAGTGGTTGGCCGAGGGCACATTGAGATCGCACGAGGTTAGTTAATGTCAGATGCTTCGATGAGGCGGTGATTTTTTTGGACCGGGTATCCAATTCTCGCCGAGGGAGAAATTCCACCACAGCGTCTGGTTACTCGTCTTGAGAATTTATGCATGACTTTGTGCGGAGTGATAATGGGAAGCGTTGCCGCAGTATTATGACGTTTCTCTCGCGTCTGCGGTCTGACGAGTACAGTTTGAGAGCCTTTGGCCCGTCCCAGTAATTTTAACATCTTACTGAATCGACGCGGGCGGTTAAGGAGCATTCGCACTTGTACAACAAACGTAAGGTGTAGCAGCTTCCTCGGCCCTGTACGATGGTTTAAGCACAGAGCAGCATCCCACCAGGGAGACAAGAAGTACCATTGTCATCACTGGTTTTGTTTCTCTCGTTTTTAATTGAATTCTTGATGTTCCTTGTACCATCTTCGCACATTCTACAGGTTCTTTGTTATGTCCTCCAAAGGTTAGGTCATGTGACGTGCCTCCTAGGTCTTTGACGCCTCTTTTTCTTGTTACCGTCAATCTTGTTTCCGTCTTGTACTCGGTCTGTGACTGGCGTCCCCTCATCACTGGTTAGTTCAGGTAATGTAGTGGGCCAGTCGATTGCCCCAAAACAAGAAATAATAAGAAAGCATCAGAAGCAGGTTTCAGCGAAGTGTAACACACCAGTCAAGATTTGGTAGGGAGTTGGAGAATTAAAAACGTTTATACTTTTTATGTTCTTTCCATATGTAGAACGGATTCTGGATTAATGACGTGTAGCTGTTGACTGCCAGTAAGTCTTAACACCATATGTAAACACAGCCAGGGAGGAGGTCAGCAGTCTGAGCTGTCACTACCAATGTTCAAGGATCAACAGTGCTCTGGATCGGCTTGGTCTCACACCTGGGTGTAGGGTGAAAACCCCAAAGTCCACGTTGAGGAATATACACACTCACGCTATTCACGGCTGCCACTCTCGATCGGCATGTTCGACCCGACACGGACACCACTTTATCGAGCTGCTTTGACGTTTCTGCACGCTACTGCTGGGGGCAGAAGACCTCAGAAAGCCATCGTAAGGTATACGTAAGGTAAGGTAAGGTCCCAGACCGAGCTGTGAGTGTAGAAGACCTCCCAAAACATCGTACTGCATGCGTAAGGTAAGGTAAGGTCCCAGGCCCTGTTGTGAGTGCAGAAGACCTCCCAAACCATCGTGCGTCATGCGTAAGGTTAGGTAAGGCTCCAAACCCAGCTTAGGGGGGTGGGGGGTAGAAGACATCCGAAACCATCATGAGGTATACTCCATTATCCTGTAATCCCGAAGTTGCCTTGGGGGAGTGCACGTGACTGGGTGGGTGCAGGGTAAGGCGTGTCTTAGGCTCGGGTTACGGGCGGCTACTGCACTGAGTCATACTGCAGGTGGGTTCGAGTTGCACCGGACAGGTAGGTAGGTAGGTCTGATGGGCCCCTGTGCACTCCACCCCACATAATTACAAGGTGTGATGGACCACCTGTGGGAACTACCTCTGGGCTGGTCAGGAAGGCAGGTCAGGGTTGTGTGTGTTGTGTATATGTTCTTGTTCCATTGTGTCTATGTTGTGTATAAGAGTGTAACGTAAACGTTTTTCTCGTGTATGTTACTGTGTTTCCTTAGTTTTCGTACCTTTGGATCTAGTCTTCTGTATAGATTCCACACATAACCAGCATTGTCCTCCCAGTTTGGTTCCTGGCGCCTGTCCTCTTCAGTTCCTACCCTCCTTGTGCATATCTTCCCCCCTTCACATGATTTGCAGCTCTTCAGGTGTCTATATATGCCTCCTGCCCCTGCAGGTAGAGCCCTGGCTCGAAATGGAGTCACTGTGTCAGGTTCTCAAGCGTTGCTTGCTTGGCACAGCTCCTCGCAATGGTTTCTATGTTTTGGTTAATTTAAAAGGCTTTTAAAAGGCTTTATTCGTCCTTGTAGAGGGCACTTAAAAGAACTATTTACTGTTGCTTATTAATGTGAATAGATTTTGTAAGTTAAGGAGAATATTTACAGTTACGTAAATGAGGTGATCCAGCATGAGCGTTAAGTGGAATAGTGTTGCATAGGTGAGTTCATCACACCAGGATGTTGTGCAGCTGCTGATGAATGAGGCGGTGAGGAGGGATGGATACGGTGGGTATTTGGGGAGGGGAAGGCGGGGAAGGGGTTAGAGGAGGCAGTGGGAGAGAAGTTGAAGAAGTAGAACCATAAACGGGAAATATGAGCAGAAAAAAAAGAGAAGGGAATTGGAATGTAAAGAAAGCAGGGGAAAGGTGATAGGTAGTGAGGGACTCGTGCCCGGAGTTTTTGATGCTCTTATCGCACACCTCAGCAGAATGTTGTTTTGCGTTAACATCGCCCTTTTGTACGGGTGGCCATGGTGGAGGAAGAAGATGAGTACTGAGCGCCATCCACGGGCCTCTTAGACTTTCGTGAGAAATCAGGACTTTTGGGAACGGGAACGACTTGGGTCATTCATGGTGTATGCCTTTAAGCACGGATGGGAGAGAGATTGTAACGTACACTGGAAAACCATGGAAGGTCTGGTCCTCATCTGTGTAAATATTGTCTCTCATGAGAAATTATGTGAACATGGAAGACACAAGGAGGATGCCAGGTTACCATAAATGCTCATGTTCCGTCGGCATCCGAGGAGCGAGATTGTGGAACTCTCTACCTGCATGTAAAAGAAGAATAGACGTCAGATGGAAACATTTTACGAAGGCTGGATAAAGATCTACAGAGCTTATCTGATTTTCGAGGCTGCAAGTGGTTGCGTGGTGCAGCGGGCCGCAGCCTCAGAAATGCCGACCGACCTGTGGAACAGCGCTGTCATGTGGTCTGAGGCCGGGATGTTTGAGAGGGAGAGACTAGCCTTCATAACCAACGTAAGATATGAACCGCAAGAGATCTGTAGCGGTGATTACGCCAAGGCCCTTGTGGAACATTTACTTTATTCATTGTTGGACATTCATTTGGCCCTTTGTGGGACATTTACCTCTGCTCTTTTAGGATACTTTCGTCGACCCTTTTGGGATATTCCAGTCTGTTTTTTTTTTTGTTGGGTATTTCCCTCCGTTCCTTTCTGGACGTTTTCTCCAGCTCTTGCAGAACATTTCCTTCGGTCTCTCCTCGTACCGTCTGATGGTGTTGGTGTACAAGCACTGACCATCCAGGAAGTTCAAGCAAACACAGGTCATGGCCAGAAATAAACTGCCGGACGGGCAGTCCTCCTCCTCCTCCACCTCCTCCTCCTCCTGCCCTTGACTACACCCAGCACCAGCTGCAGGAGTCGCCGCCACTCGTTCCCGGAGAACCTGCCGGACTACCACCACTCCCCTGCTGTGCCTCCCACGCCTTACCTTCCACGCCTCCGTATCTTACAGCTCCCCTCCCCCTCCCCCACGCAGGTGTTAAGCTTTTTTGATATGCTGATGTCAGGTTGTGAGGAAATGTCTCATTTTTATTTTTGTACTAGTCCTCTTGGGAAGCCGCCCCAGCCACTCATGTGCCACCAAAACTATGCTCATTGACTAGTGATTGAAGACTACTACCATCTGCCGACCGGAGTGCCATCTTCCTCCTGAAGGAGAGCTTGGCTAGCTAGCAGCGGCGGTGGCACCAGGTGGGCCTGACTAGTACACGCTTGCCGCCAACACCACCACCAGCAGCAAACACCGCTTCCATCCCGCTGTGGGCTCCTTCACACAGGCTGTTAGTCGTCTTGCAAGTACGTTTCACACCCGGAGTTGAAGATCTTCGGATGAACGGATGATTGGGAAAGTCATAGTCAGCTTTCACTGTGAACTGCCTGTGGAAGTCCTCCCCGCAACGGGGGCTGCATCGTAATGAGCACGAGCGTCATTATAAAACTGCTGGCAGTCTTAACGAGGGGGAGGCGGGCAGGGCTGACGCTACTGCAGAGAAACTCGACACTGGGCACGTGATCGCGATATAGTGTTGTCGCTCTACTGATCGTCTCCGCCCCAGTTCTAGTTAATTTGTACAGTTACTAAACGATAGTCAACTTTTTTCTAATGCGATTCCCATGAAGGTATTCTTTACACAGTTCATCACATGAATTGTGGATGTCAGAAACACTATGGGGGTGTTCAGCAGAGAAATAGAAGGAGACCTTGGGTAATTAGATACGGGTTAAACCAGAGGAGCTGGGGGCGTCCAACAGCTCGGTCGACCAACGTCTCAGCTCAGTAGCTTGAGGCCCGGTTGGAGCTGCTGGGGGTAGGACACACACTCCCCCGAATCTCCGCCAGTTTCACATTGCAGTGACAGTAATGAATAAAGCCACTTTTTCGTATTTTTCGGTAGTAATGTTGTTCTAGATTCGTGTTGGTCGAGTCTCGCGACACAGATAATGCCTCCGGGTTTAGAATATTGATCTGCATTTTTTTGGTTTTACAGAGCGAAGGCGCTGATGGCATAGCAGTCGCTACGATTTCAGTTGAGCTGCTTTTACGAGTTTGGTTTTGTTTTAGATGCAGGAGTGATGAAGAACTGTGAATGGGTCGTAATGATATGCCTGCAGCTCTCTTTTAAGTGTGGACCTCCCGAGTGTCTGATGAGTCTATTGAGTTGTACGTCTTGGTTGATGAAAGGTCTTTGTCTCGGATTGGTTGGCTAATGTATATGATTTGCAGCGTTTATGATGCTCGTCGATGCTCAGAACTGTGTAGTCATTCAGCTGGTGCGAGGGGGGGGGGGCAGGGGGTGTTCACAGCCTGCTCAGTCCACGCCCCATGGTTGGCTTTCATTATTTTTTGAACGTTCGGTAGAGACGTAGCCTAGCAATTTCGTGATCCCACAAGGTGGGAATCGGGGCGGGTAAAGTCCTGTGGGACGAGAGAGAGAAACTTAGATATGTCGTATGAAAAGTGTCTCTCTCTGGGTTGTGACTTCGAACGATTTACTCTCGAAATGTTTTACATTGTTTCGTTTTTGGAAGTGCGTGCCACGTCGCCAACGAGTCTGATGTGTGGGAACTAGTGGAGATATTACTAGTAAGTACGAGTTACTTTACATACTTGACACCCTGTTTACTTTGATAACAAGTTATAGCAAAGCAAAATTATCTCAGCAGAGGGCTTTGCAAAAGATGTTGGGAGTTTTTGGAAACCAATGAAATTTTGGTGAATGATACATACCCAGGGTTTAGTAGTTTATGAAGTATGAGGATTAATACAGGAGGGGGAGATGGATATAAATCCGGCGGCACTGGGATTTGAGAGCAGGCATGAAAGAGGCGAAAGTATAGCAGTTCGAACTGTTACGTGGAACGTTGCAAGGTAAATTGTAACGAGGGTTAACTGTACGTTGAGGGCAATTATGACGATCAGATGGTTAGCGAAGATTGGGCCTGGAAGGCACGTGTTTGAGGAGGGTAATAAACACCTGGAGCACGACGGTACGACCCCTTGGGTAAGATGCCTTGGGGTCGTACCGTCGCCCTCAAGGGAATTAAAGGTAAATGACATGGTACATGAGAACTGAGTGAGGAAGACACGTTGTTAGACGCGGTCACGCGTAGGTAAGACTCGTGGTATACGAGGTCGCGTATGGTTAGACACTTAGTAGACGCGATCACTTGCAGGTAGACAGTGGGTAGACGAGGTCACGTAAAGGTAGGCACGTGGTAGACGAGGTCACGTGTAGATAGACACGTGGTACACGACGTCACGTAAAGGTAGACACGTGGTAGACAGGGTCACGTGTAGGAAGACACGCTGTAGACGAGGTCAGGTAAGGGTAGACACATGGTAGACGAGGTCACGTGTAGGTAGGCACGTGGTAGATGTTACCTTGGGGATGGGGGGAGGAAAGGCCGTGTGGGGAGCACATAATGAACACGATCCGCCCGCGGCAGCTGCTTCGTCTGGGACAGGTTCCTTATCTTGGGACACCACACTGAGCCATCATCCCGCTACCCTGCCCTCACCTTCAGCACTAGTGATTGTGTATATATATATATATATATATATATATATATATATATATATATATA
>JAYMFT010235297.1:0-11130 GCA_038088735.1 Panulirus argus | reverse complement strand
TATATATATATATATATACCCTATCCTGAGGCAAATACCCAGTCTATCGACTAACCCCTTGGTGTGAACGAACAGCTAGTTTGACTGTGGGCCGAATGCCGCAACCAGGATTCGAACCTATGCGCTCAACCTTGGGCGGCCCGTGAACGCGTCACTGTCTGCAACGCTAACCGCTACGCCACGGGAGTCCATTTGTTCCAAAAATTGCTTCTCGACTTCAGCCGGGGGCAGTAAAAAAAGACTCCCAGAACTCTAGCCTCCGACACAGAGAAGGACCAACTGCTCCAGGGACGCCCCACTTCCATAAAGTAAGAAACGGAACAGCTCGATCTTTTATGATCAATCAGAGAGTCTCATGAAAACTTGTCTCGGACCAGTTCGTCTCCATAAACCGGGATGAGGAGAGTTTGGCCCTCTGGCACAACAGCGCGGCCCTGACGAGATATGCCCTAACTGTTGCACTGAAATAAAGCCAGGGCTTTCCAGAATGCCGGAAATCTTGGGGCGAAACAAGCAATACACAGCTCAAGCATACGCCCGACCTACGTCAATGATCGCTGAACAAGGCACAAAAAAACGGTAAACTGCCTTGTAAACAGTGTATACGCCACAGTATCAGCCCTGAAGAAATTCGCCCAAGCGAGGAACAAAAATACCCGAAACCGTGTAAAATTCGACCAGTGTCGCCCCGAATGACGGTAAGAACGTACAAAAATTCACGCAAGAAGGTAGGAAAACCTACCCCAAGATGGCGACAAAGATCCGAGGAAAGCACCTCTTTGGTGAATCCCGTGTGTTATGAGGCTCGAAGACAAGAGGCCACCAGCACCCTCGGTCCCGCAGACTGAGTGCTGGTTACATCAACCTGACCTCGATGGATGGAAAGCCCATCTTGAGGGGTCTCACTCAGGCACCACGTACACTCAGAAAAGCACCATAAAGCAATAATACGTTCCAATTTGTGCTGTAAACTTTCTGGAAGATCTGTTGGATGTGGGTGGAGTGGAGGGAGGGAGAGAAACCTTCATTACACTCTAGTGTACCTTAAAATACGGACGTCAATTCCAACCGACGAGGTTTGCGTCTGCTTGTGAAATAAAGACAACGCTACGTACGTTATGAGGATCTCCGTCTCGGACGACCTTGGGAGACGAACAGCCACTCATAACGACAGTCCCCGTCTTGTAACTCGAGGTTTTGGACATAATGCCTCTTTGTCAGACGCATTCAGAAACAACGCGAGACCTTCAAGATCATTAACCCCGAGCTCTGCAAAAGTTCCAAGCTTTCATCACGAGTGCCTTTTATTGCTCGTGCAGAGTCGTCGGGAGGCGCCCCTGGTACGCCACACTGAACCCATTATTCGTTCGTCTATTCGTCTATTTATTCATATCTCATTAACTGCACACAGTGATGAACTGAGCTCATTTCGGAGCTAATTTCCACACCCGACTGATAACAGCCCACACTTGCACGCCATCATCGTCCGCTTCATTCACGTTCCCAGTCATGCAGCTGCGGTGAATACAGATGTGTTGCCCAGGCAGTTGCCATCGCTGTAGCGGTTCCACCAGCAGAGTCCATCAACGCTGTCGTGATTGGCTTAACCTTTCAAGCGTAAATTGACTCGTTGAGAGCATTGTTTGGCCTCAAAATAATGGCATGGTAGATGAGCCTGGGTGTGCTGGAAGCGCGGGTGTGTGTACGTGTGTGGATCCAGTGGTCCAGGCATACCGTGTAAACGGCTATCACTGTGTGCAGGTATGTGTGTGTGTGGGGGGGGGATGGGGGGGCTCATGGTGACCCAACGCACGCCTCCCCCCTTGCACCTCCAGTGTCAACACAGTGGGTGTGTGTTGAAGGTAATCACACAGCAGTGCCGGATGAAGGAAGAGGGGAGGGGGGGGGGAGAAGTGGAATAGGAGGTGAGGGAGGAAGAGGAGGAAGGTGGCTGAGCAGGGGGAGGGGGACGAAGAGACAGTATCTGGTATCAGAAAGCCCAGCCGAACGTAGATTCTACTTCACCCCACTACTAGAGAGAGAGAGAGAGAGAGAGAGAGAGAGAGAGAGAGAGAGAGAGGAAAGAATAACCACTCATCTCCTCTAACTCGAGTGATACCTCAAAGAGTCACTGCCTGGAAACTGGCAGATAATATTTCACAAGGCGGCCCCGAAGCCGCGTTATCATGTGTATTGTCCAGCTTCAAAGTCCCCGCCACTATTATCGCCCCCTTACACTTCTCTCTCTCCATCCCTTCCCTCCCCTCCCCACTACTCTTCCCCTCTACTCACCGCACCCACCTCCATTCAAATCTCTCCTCTACTCCTCTTAAACCATTTCCCAAAATCTCTTACTCTTTCCCACCTATTCTTTCCAACCATACCACAAATCCCTCTACTTGTACTCCTTATCATGTCCTCCTCTAAACCCACCCTCTTATTCTTCTTACTCCATTCCCCTCTTTTCCTCCTACACCGTAGACTCTCCTCCTCTTGTCCTTAATCTTATCCTTCCTCTATTGCTTCCATCAACCTCAAACAAGTGGTAACCAGTCTCCTATGATACAATTTCTAACTCCATAAAATTATCCCCGATCTGAAATATCCCAAAAGGTTCATATACTATACCCTAAACTGTTTACAGTGAAAACAGATTATATCATGGAGATAAGAATATAAATAAGGCATACAAATTTAGGTATATCTATATATAATACAGTATAATTTCTAAATTTGAAACAGAAGCCACGCGAGGAGTCCTCATCCTCCTGGAACGCTCAGGCTGGGGTGTCTGAATGTATATGGTTGTAACAAGGAGGAGAAGAAAGGAGAGCCAGGTAGTAAGTTTGGTAATAAGAACCTGGATGCTCTGGCTCTAAGTGAAGCTAAGTTCAAGGGGAAGGGGTAGTGATGGTTTGGGTACGTCGTAGTGGTAAAATCTGTGGTCACTGAGAGGACAATGAGGAGCTGTGGGAATGGGTGAAAGAGCGTAAGGATGTAAGACCTACGCTGATGTGAGTGAAAATGAAAAAAGGGACTACGAGAGGTGGACGTTTGTTCCCGTTTTTGCACCTGGAAGCGAGAGGAGTGAGGAAGAGAGGGAAGTGCTTTCGGAGAATCTCAGCGAGTACGCCAGCAATCCTGATGTGAGCGTTCTCAAGTAATTGTGATGAATGACTTGAATGCGAGAGTGGACGATGTGGCAGTTGAGGGTTTGACTGGAAGGCATGTGAATGAAAATCGAGAACAGCTTGTGAAGTCGTGTGCCGAGAAAGGACTGGTGCTCGGGAATACCTGCTTGAAAAAGAGTGATATACTCAAGTATATGTGGATGAGTAATGTTATTACTGAGTTACCTACAAACTGAAAGCTATGCAAAATAAACTTTTGAATGTAAATGTGCTGAGAGCACCCGTTGCGACGTCTGATCATTTTTTGGTGGAGGAGAGGAAAAAAGGAAAATGGTGTGAGTGGGAAGTGGGTAGTGAAAATGACTCAGATTGAAAAGGAAGCTTTGGTGGGGAGACAGATGAAATTAAATGGTAAAAGGTGAGACTACCTAAGAGTAAATGAGGAGTGAGAGGTGTTTTGGGAAGCAGTGGTTGCATGTGCGAAAAAATTGTGGGGCATGCGTAAGGTGGGACGCGGGCATGTGAAAAAGGGTTGTGAGTGGTGGATTGAGGAATTAAGTCTTTTGTGAAAGAGACGACAGAGGTGAACGGGCGTTAGCTGCGGAGCAGAAAAGCGAAAAATTGGGAGATGTACAAAAGAAAATGACAGGCGGTCAAGAGGAAGATGCAGGAGGTGAAAAAAAAAAAAAAAAAAACAGGGCAAATGAGAGCTGGGGTGAGAGACTATCGACATACTTCAGGGGGAACAAGAGAACGTTTTGGAGGTTGAACAGTGTGAGAAGAACAAAAAAAAAAAAAAACTGAAATATCAATGAAGGGATGAAATGGAGAGTGATAACAGGCAAAGAAGAGGCGAAGAAGAAACGGAGTGAATATTTAAGGACTGTTGAATGTAGCAGTAGATGATAGGATGGCAGATGTGGGATGTTTAGGCAGTGAAGGTATGCAAAGCGAGAGTCATAGTACGTGTTATGGTGAAAACGGAAGAGGAGATGAAAGCTTGCATAAGATGACGAGTGGCAAATCACTTGAAGTGGATGGGCCCAACTGCAGTTGAATATCTCAAGGAAGGGGGTGACAGCGTTTTTTTTTTTTTTTTTTTTTGTTAGTCAGGATTTTAAGTGTATATATGGCTCAAGGTGAGGAGCCTGGGGGCTGGCAGAATGTCTGTATAGTTCCAATGAATAGAGCCAAGGGGAACAAAGGTGAATGTTCGAATCACAGTTGTATAAGTTTGCTTAAGAATACCTTTTAAGCTGTATGGGAGACTGTTGATTGACTGGGTGCTGGTATGCACAAAACGTCATTATTGTGTAGGAGCAATGTGGCTCCGGGAGTGATAAAGGATATGTGGATCAGCGGCTGGCTTTGAAGAATGACTGTTAGAAATACTTAGATAAAGAGAAGACCTTGTATGAGATATTTACGGATCTGAAGAAAGCGTATGATATGACTGACTGATGCGCTTGGTGGAAGACGTTACGAATATATGATGTTGAAGGAGCGTTGCTTGAAACAAAGACGAGCTTTTAACAAGAACGTTAGGTGTGTGTACAAATAGGAAGAGAGGAAGGTGAACGGTTCCAGATAAAGATGGGTGTGCGGCAATGGTGTGTTATGTCACCATGGCTTTTTAATCTGTTTATGGATGGGATAGTGCGGAAGATAAATGCGAGGGCGTTGGAGATAGGGGCTTTGGCGTTAGTTTGAGTAAAAAACTGCAGACACTAGTGTCTGAGTTTGGGATAGCATGTGAGACGAGAAAATTGAGAGTTAATGTGATTAGGAGTAAGGCTATTAAGCTTAGAAGGAGAAAGAGACAGGATGGTTGGAGCGTAAGTTTGAATGGAAATGGACTAGCTGTATGGCTAACCACGACACCGCGAAAGTACGTCAGTGTGTGTGTGTGTGTGTGTGTTACACCCTGGCTGATTCCTTTCATCAGAATTTGGCTACGAGTCATTCTGGCTGGTCAAAGGTACCATTCACTCAATCCGACTCTATAATCACCAACGCCAGTTTGTCCCAGTTAAGGTCCACCCCGGCCCGTCTAGTTTAATCGCCACTCCAACTGGCTCCAGTCTACAGTCATCTAGACTGGAATGAGTTAACCATTCTCTCCACGCAGTCCAGATTAGCAATCCTCCTAACTGAATTAACAATTTTCGAGTGGTATTCGTTACCAGTTATCCTAGATGGCTTTGGCTGACAAATACTGCCTCTACTCCTATCAGATTTTCATTCCAGTTGTTCCCGGTTAATTTTCATACTTTGCTGGCCACAGTTTACGATCATCCCGGTTAACTTACAACCCGAGTGGACCAGGCTGCCCTTGGTTAACTCATGCAATTCAGTTGTCACCGGTTAATAGCCATTTCAGCTGTTCCTGGTTAACTTTTCAACCTGTCTGACTCTAAGTATCAGTTGTCTTGACAGAATTTGGTTAATTTTCAACCCAGCCGACTATGGCTAACTCCTAACCTAAATGGCCACCGTCATCAGCGCTTGCGGCTATCCCTGGTTAAAATTCCACCAGACTGGTCCCGGTTAACAACGGTCTTAATTATCCCCGGTTCAGTTCTAACTCAGCTAGTGCCGGTTAACGTCTATTCCAGTTGGTCCCGACTGACAGAATTCTTGACTGTCTCCTGCCAGTTATCTTCCAGTCCGACTGGCCCCGGTTAACAATAGTCTCGACTATCTCCGGTTGAATTCCAGAACCCGGCTAATTCCGGTTAACAACCATCCTGGTTGGGCCCGATTTAATGCGTCCTGCAGGTTAACTTCCAGGCCCGAGTGGCCCCGGTTAACGTTCCATCCGGCTGTCCCCGGTTAACAGCAAGCGGGCGGGTGCATCCCTGGACTGGATCATCCGCACATAAAGCTGCCTGCGGATTCGAGCCGCGGGTTTTACAGCAGCTGTAAAATGCTCTTCCATTAGTATAACTGGACTGGATGCAAATATCGAGTGGTATTTTCCAAGGCGTCTCCGGCAGGATATTTGAAGCGTCTCAGAAGATCCGAATATCACCTCAGGAGGCGTCATAATGCCCGGGAAAATACGGGCAAGAATTCAAGAACAGGAAGGCCAACTACAAACGTTGCTTCGTATATTCCCCATTTGCTTTTCTTCATCTTTATAATGGAAATAACTGTACAGATCACAAATATTTACTATGATTACTGTATCTACAAAGAAAAAGAAATCGTGAGAATATGAATCTTCTGTTTTCCATGCATGTTCTCTGTCTCCCACATGAACGAGGTAGCGTCCAGAAAGGATGATTCTTCTGTTCCAACTTTAAGAAGTTAAAATACCAGCAGGTGATGGTTTTCAGCCTCCACTACCGCCCCCTTCGCCCCCTTTAGTCGCCTTCTGCGACATGCAGGGAGTAAGTGGGAAGTATTCTTCCTCCCCTATCCCGTGTGGCCTCTTTTCTTTCTGATAACCAAAGAAAATTATATTTTGTGGTTTGCTAGTATAAATGTTAAAGCTTTTACGAATTCTAGCCTAATTTCCAGGGTTGTATGACAGACATTAAAAGTAGCACAGGACATATTCACTGTTTATCATATCCACACTGAACTCCAATCTTCACTGGTAAAGCTATTACTACTACTCACATCCGTCACTACATCCTCGATACCGCAGACCTTTGACCTAACCATCACTGATAAGTTCAGAGGCTAATCCTCCCCAAACACACACACAAGCACACACACACACACACACACACACACACACACACACATAAACGTGTACAACTCTCTCCCCCCACTGAATGCCTTTCGAAAATTCCTCACAACTCTCGTCTCTTCTTCGAAGACCTGTAATTCCACCTATAGCCTCAATGGGCATACTTGAAGTTACTGTAACATCTACACTATTTTGGGAATCCTACATTATAGAAATATCTAAGTCTGCCTCAAAGAAACTGATAGTCCGGCTTAGATGTCGAAATTTCATTTCTTCCGAACAGTTGCTCCGTTTATACAAGGGATTGATTGGTCCTTGTATGCAGTACTGCTCTCACATCTGGAGAGAATTGAGACGAAATGCGGCCCATCCTATCAACTTTCTAGGCTAACTTCCAAACTTGACCCCCTTGCCTTTCCCCGCAATGCTGGTTCACTTTCCCTTTTCTCTAGATGTTACTTTGGTTTTCGCTCCCTAGAGCTGGCTGCTTGTGTGCATCCACCACTAGCTGGACCACACAATACTCGGCAAGCTGCTGCGTCACATGATTAATGTGTGGACGTTGGCAACTTAAGGGTGGGGCATTTTGATACCTGCTTCTTTCCCTACAACTCGAAGTTTTTGGAACTCTATACCTTCTCATGTCTTTCCCAATAAATATGAGTTGGCTCATTTCAAAAGACATGTTTTTCACTTCCTCCAAAATTTGTAAATACTTTGCCATGTCTCATTTCTTTTCTATTCATTAACCACTCTATATTTCAATTAGGGCCCAGGCCTTGATGTGGACTTTAGCCCGCGAGTGGGACCTCCAACGTGAAAAAAATAGTAATTACATACACACACACACCTTGATTAGATATACCATATGCCCAAGAATATAGTGAATGCGTACACACACACACACACACACACACACACACACACACACAAAGGTGATGAATAAATCATAGTTATCGCTATTGGCAACACATGACAGAGTTTGTTTCCAATAATTCCCTCGATCAGCCCCCCTGTGTTGTATGATATTCTGGCTTCATCCATTTATACTCTGGGTCCAAAAGACTTAGCTAAGCCCTGGGCAAAACCGGAAAAAAAATAATTCCATGTAACTAATTATCTTCATGGAGCTTGCAGGTCAGAAAGTAATGCGTCTGATTATGTCCATGACATCGGGAGGGTTATAGTGAGGAAGACGGCGCCAGGAACCCAGCCAGCACCACTTCAGTGGCTGTCTGTAGCTTCCCTCGTTGAGCTTAGTATTTCAGCCACACACACACACACACACACACACACACACACACACACACACACAGACAAGGGCTGTTGGCATTCAGTCCACGAACACACACACACACGTCTCTAACTCATAACCATAGAACGCGTAACTCGCGCGATTCGTTATTTTCATCTCTAGACTTCCTTACGGTGAGTGCTACGCGCTGGCCCTCTCTACCACAGGCAAAAATCTCATCGTAGTTGCAATCAAACCTAATTCTCTCTCTGGCCTGAGAGCGCCGTAAAAGTAATCAGTTGCGTGGAATTATTCAGCGTTGTTGTTCTCAGGGCTTAGTTCATGTGGACGCGCAGATCAAATGTATAAAACCAGGATATCACACACAACACTGAGGGATAATCAGTGGAATCGTTGATAACAAACGCGGTGGTGCGTTTGCAATAGCGGTAACATGAGAGAAAGAGAGAGAGAGAGAGAGAGAGAGAGAGAGAGAGAGAGAGAGAGAGAGCATCGCTACAGATGCCATCTTCATCTGCAATCAGTACTGCATGTGTCCCAGTGGTACTGAGTATAATACCTAAGGAAGAGCAAAGTCTATTATTTCTCCCAGAGGTCAGACCTACGCATCCACCAGATGACAAGCTCACGTCTCCCTCAGAAACCAGCTCCTACAGGTCTCTACCAGATGCCAAACTCACGTCTCTACCAGAAGCCTGACACACTTCTCCACCAGGAGCTATACTCATGTCTCCAGCAGACTCCAGGCCCACGTCTCCAGCAGAAGCCAAGCCCACGTCCCAATCAGGGGCTAATCTCACGTCTCTGCCAGAAGCCAAGCCCACGTCTCCAGGAGAGCCCAATCTCACGTCTCCACCAGAATCCAAGCCCACACTTGCTCCCCCACAACACTAGTCTCAGCCCAAGGTAATGGTGCCGTTATTACCACTCTGGGCGTATTCCAAAGCGTGGGTGTTGTTGAGACTGGGGGGAGGGAGGTGGGGGAGCAGCCAGAAGGAACTCGAATCCGCCCTGTTGACCACCGACGTCATCCAGCTGTCCTTCGGAGAACAGGCGAGGCTCTCCTAATATGTCCTGCAGCCGCTTGCCCATGGAAAACTGCCCATCACGCCCGTTATTGCTTTCGTTCGTCCATACCGTCGCCCACGTTCTGTTGTTTAACATTACCTACCAGTCGGTGGTGTTCTGACACCACCACCACCACCTCCTCGCATGTACTGTGTCTCCATAACATCATGAATAACTCTTGACAGTTCAGCCTGAGGTAAAACAACTACTATATTGACTCAGTGGATATATCACCTTAACTTTAGTTTCCGTGTGTGTGAGTGGCTTTCCTCAGGGCTTCGTGTGTCCACACCGGCAGCGTACCCCTTCAGGAGTGAGCAGTCTAAACCAGAAAGACCTGGCCTTCGGCACTGGCCGCCCCTCAAGCACAGGCCACACTAGTGTGTTCATCCTCACACCCACCCACGGACCAGGAGTCCGTCTCAACACTGGTTGGGTTAACTTGACGATCATCCCCCCACGTCTCTCCGAGGCCACGCCGGTGTGTTGGTTTTTCCCCACGTCTACCAAAATGATGATTATTCGGACTCCTGCCTCTCATCACTGTCGATTCCCTCCCCCTTCCCCACACACACACACACACATCCGTCCAAGGACACTAGCACTTAGCGCGGGACATTGCTGGTTAGCCTGCAGGTTCGCCTGATTACCCCTTCTTCTGGTTCGCTACTCTCACAATATCGGCTTTTAACATAACTCTGTTTTTGTTGCGAGGGAGAGAGAGAGAGAGAAAAAAAGAACACTTCCTCAGTTCAGTGAGGTTTTTCAGGTCGTAAAGCCATCAGTGATTCGTCAGAGCGTGCTTCTTCTTTCTATATCATTACCTTACTCTCCTTCGAGTTCAAGACTTAGTTACTATAAAGCAACATCGACTATTGAACGTAGGGAGTTTACAAATGTTTCAGAGAGATTTTAGGGTCAAAGCAAATGACCGGGATACGACACGACAGATGTCCAGTACTCTGCATGTTGATGACAGGACTCCTAAGGCTTACATCTGGCTTGAGCATATGTCCCATCCTTCACATTTGTCATCCAATTTGTACTCCTACCAGGTTCCCTTTTTCCTGAACTTATCTCCTTCTTGACCTTTCATTAAACTGCTATAATTCCCAGTACAGACACCAGCTGTCGCACTCAGGGGGCCGTCCGATCTTAAGAAGGTTAGCGGATGTGGTCAAAGAGGTACACACGCGCCAGCTGTGAACTAATCGTCTTCCAACTCGAGTGTTTCTTTTTTTTTTTTCTCCAGTTTGGACAACACTGTCATCAGGTGTGACACTCTGAAGCGGTGACGAGGCCTTTTTAAACGACTTTAACGGTGAATTGGACTCAGCGGCTGCAGTGGAGAGTGAGAGAGATGTTCATGTTAGTATCCTAAGAATGCAAAGAGGAGGATAAGTTAAGGAGGGATATATATATATATATATATACATATATATATATCTTACATTTTCCGAAGAATTAAAAGCGAATCTGGTTCATCGATTCTACGCTTTCCTCACACCTGTCTCATCTGACTGTTGTTCAAAAAGGAACATTAAAGAAATGGTACATCAATGAGAGTTCTTTCCATAAATATCCGTCCTGGCAGCTTAGGTTTGTTCCAAAGACAATGCTGTAACTGGCGCCGTTACACCTGTGTCCGTCATTGTGTCTGTATGTCAGTCAGTGTGTCTGTATATCTGTCAGTGTGTCTGTTCGTGGTCAAAGAGCTCACTTGCAGACATCAACCCCAGGGAAAATGAAATGAAATGATAGTCTTTGAGTATGTGAATTTGATAATGTTTCTCTGGTACGCTTCCGCCAAATGCACTCACACACTCACACTTACACCTTGCGTGTGTACGGAACACGTATTGAAATAGTTTTACTGTCTATAATTGGATTAGAATTATTTCTAGTTGCCCTGTCACAGGAAAGAAGCAATAAAGTGTGACAGAGTTGGCTCAAAATTTGGACAACGAACCCTCAACTGG
>JAYMFT010235286.1:0-11130 GCA_038088735.1 Panulirus argus | reverse complement strand
GAGAGAGAGAGAGAGAGGGGGAGAGAGAGAGAGAGAGAGAGAGAGAGAGAGAGAGAGAGAGGAACGATCTAAGTGGGTTTGACGTGGGGGAAAAAACAAAAAACAATTCCTGCCTTTGAAAGATGGAGAGAGAGGTGCTGGTGGTGGGGAGGGATTGGACGTTTTGTACAGAGAGTTTAAAATAAAAATAAAAAAAAAGTGTGTGCTGTGTGTTGTGTTACAGGAAGGGCGATGATATAATACAGTAGCCGGGTTATTTTACCCCTCCTGCCCTGTGACAGTGTTTATGTGGCTACAGATCATATGTTCACAGTAATTAGACAAAGAGATTATTTATTCGCTTGTTTATATATGTACGGCTCTTTTTTACTTGTGTGTGTGTGTGTGTGTGTGTGTGTGTGTGTGTGTGCGTGTGTGTAATACACCATGGTTGCTGTCATATTCTTCTCTGTAGTTTCCTTGTATGTATGTATGTAGGTAGTTATCTGATTGCCATGGTTGGTAGTACCTGCCTGTAGGAGACCTCCTGCAGGTGGATGGAAGCTGTTGACGGGTAAGGTAAGGTCCCTGAATACGACGGCCTTTAAAGATAAGGGACAGGTCAAAGGTCAAGATCTAAAGGGATGTAACCGTCGAGCTTGAACAGCTCAGCTCTCTGGAGCTTTAGCAGGTCTCATAAGAGGCTTCATTAATACGCTTGACGTCGCGCGCAAACTGGAGTGGATATTACGAGGGCGAAGGTGCGAGGTAATCCCCGAGTGCGAGTGGAGACGCCATTAGTGAAATCAGAGATGAAAATCTGACTTCTCTTTTCGTTCGTGTTGCAGGGCTGATATACGAGTGCTACCTCCCTCAGAGCAACACGGGTTAAACCTACTACTTAAGTGTCATTAGTTATTTCGTGCGTTTAAAGCGAACTTAGCACAACATTTCAGCTAACGTGGGTATAAAGTTCCGTTGCTTTATGGACGGACGACTTGCTAAATTGTGGACGAGGTGCGTGTGTAAGGGAATGGAGTGTTTGTGTTTGCTTGTATGTGTGTGTGTGTGTGTGTGTGTTTAGGTGGGAAGGGGTTTGAAGACTGGAGACTGGTGTGGTGGAGAAGGGGTTCGTCTGGTGACGGGTGTTAGTGTGACGGGAAGAGGAGCCAATTCCGGCACTGCCGTCATTTTACCCCACCCCCTGTGGTAAGTGTCATATGTACTATAGTGTTGCGCCGGGGAGGGGAAACCCACGCCCGGTGTGAGGGGGAGGAAGACGACACGGGCGTGTTCCCCTTGTATTTGCATACATGTTTAGGAGTAAAGACATGATACATACACTAGATGTATACAAGGCTAGGACACTGGGCAGCACGAGTGCAAGAATTCTTTCCCTTGCACCACACAAATAGTAATCTCAACACTCATCCTCACATCACACGCTTGTCCTCACATCATACACTTGTCCTCACATCACACGCTCGTCCTCATATCCCATGCTCGTCCTCACATCACAAACACTCGTCCTCACATCTCACCGCTTGTCCCTTGGTTGTGCCCCACACCCCAAACCGTAATATATACCTCACCCTTCATTTGACACCCTTACACTTCCTCCGTCCGTGAAAACACCACCTCATTCCATCGCCCGTTATTACCCCTTACCTCAGATGGTGGGATGCCAGAGTGTGATGAAGCCATTTCTTGTCGAATGTCTGACCTGATGACGGTATTAAAGAAGTGGTGGCACAGCACCTTGTTGTTAAATGAAACGGAACCTGGCATTTTGAAAGTGTATCCTCTTTTGGCATGTGAGTATATTGGGCTATTGGAGGTGAACTAACTTTGTGAAATGCAATGTCACAATTAACTGCCCTCTGAGGGTCAGACAGAGACCTATCTTGACCTCAGAGTGAGCTAGTTTACTTTTAATGCAGACGTTAAGGGAGGTATGATGTTCCCCCTCCCCCCCACCTCAGCATATGAAATTCGTGGGAAATACTGGGTGTTTTATGTGGAACCCACTGTCCCTTGTCTTTAAGATGTGCTGCTGGAGGTGCCTTTGGTCATAAGAGGGGGGAATTATCGTAGATGCCAAGGCACGGAGGGAGGGACGTCCCAAGGCGTGGAAAGAATTGTCTTCATGAATACGTTGAAGGAGGTCGTCCTGGGCATCATAAAGGTGACTTCCAGTTGGCTATGATGGCGGAGGTCGTCCTGGGTATCATAAATGCGAATCTCTAGTGGTAATGATGGCGGAGGTCCTCCTGGGTATCGTAAATGTGAATCCCCGATGGCTTTGACGGCGGAAGAGGTCGTCCTGGGTGTGACGAATGTGATGTCACCTTAGCGTAGTTTAACAGCATATGTGACGGGATGTCACAGCACGTTGGTAAATGACCCCGTCCCCTGACAGGCGGACTGTCAGGAGAGTTCACGGCTTCCCCGTCGTAGCGTGACAGCGGCTGACCCTCCGATAAGGAGTGATAGCAGAGACTCAGACGATGGTAATGCGATAACCCTGAGGGGCCTTCCCCCCCTCTCCCTCCTCCCCTCATGAACAAAGGGAAGTGATTAGTGTACTGATAAACAGCGGCGATAATATTCTCGTGGTTCTTGCTGCCTCAGATTAGACGTGACGACCATCCCGTGGGGAGCGATAGTTTACCTTGTTGGTCGTTTGGGGCGCCAGTTTTTACCTTGGTGGTCGTTAGGGGTGCTACCTTACCTTCTTAGTCGTTAGGGGCGCCAGTCTACGTATCTTGATCGTCGGGTCATGATACGGAGAGCAGTGTAGTAGAAGACCTCCGAGAAACTACTCCATGTTTTGCATTTTGTGCCATACCGGTACTGTTTTGTCTTTTAAGTAAAGAAGTGTGTGTTAAAGTGGACTGATATTTTATTATTTTCCAATGGCGTGAAGAAGAAAGTTTGTAGAGCGAGTAGATTATAAGCGATGGCCGTGGAGGAGGGCGCTGAGGGCAGACTTTAACTGCTTCTTGGCATGTGAAGTTGTTTCGTTCTAGAAGCTTATGCTTCTCGCGTGGGAAGACTCAAGACTACGTACAAAAAAGGATTTATCAACACTAGCAACTCAGTGCAAAACATGAATCTAGTTTGAAAATCTCTAACATCTAATATACATGAAAATTGGTACGACTACACAGTTATATCAGAATTGAATTCGATTACCCATTTTTTTTTTAATGTTAATGTGAAATCGTACCTATTTCCTTAAATTCTGGATCTGTTCCAAGATTTCAAAACTAGGTTTATGATCTGCCCTGCTTTGATAGTGTGCATAAACCATCTCTGGTGCACGGGAGTCATTCCCAAATGTATGTATGATCTCGTTCCATCCTTCATGGGTGAGCGTTTGGGACGTCGCTCGACTTTCTCGTGTCATAGAAGACCGTCTCTTATAATCTTAGGGCATCATTTGAGGTGGCGAGTCTGGTTGGAGACCCGTCAGCACCAGAGAGAGAGAGAGAGAGAGAGAGAGAGAGAGAGAGAGAGAGAGTGAGGAGGTGAGTGGGGTGTAGCGCTCCTCCGGCTGGACATTACGCTAGATGGGAGCGCCTCTCGCCCTCCCGGCCTTGCCCTCCCTTGCCCCTCAAGGAGGTATTGACAGGGTAGGGGAGCTACGAGCCTGGTGCCTGCCTAAGGGCTGGTGTTGGTGCTCCCTCCCTCCTCCTCCTCCTCCTCCTCCAGGAGGGCTGCCGCTGTGGCAAAGCCTGATGGTCCCCTCTATTCAGGACTTCTGCCGGAAATTACGTACTGTAGAGCCAGCGTGTTTTGACCTATGCAGTACAGCCTGTACCTGTACCTGTAACGGACGCTTAACTGTAGCTGCGAATGAGCTTTGCTGTCTACCTGTAAGCTTAACTGTAACCCTGAACATTCTCTTCTCTCTCTCTACCTGTAACTTTAATTCTACTTTTGAACATCCTCTCGTCTCTTCCTGTAACCTTAACTGTAGCCCTGGACATTCTCTGTTCTTTACCTGTAACCCATAACTGTACCTTGGATGACGTCATGAGAGCCTGCCAGTAAAGCCAATAGTGGTGACGTCATGAGATTCGACCAGTGAGTGGTGGTTATGACGTCATGACAACACACCAGCCGGTGGCGGCGGTTACGTCACGGGAACCCATCAAGGAAGCAGTTGGTGATGTCATCAGAACCCACCAATGATAATTGGTGATGACATCACACAATCCCGCCATAGAAGGTGGTGATGACATCACTCAAGCCCTAGCCGTGTGGTGATAATGATAATGTGGGTTTGTTTGATGGCTCGTACCACCTCCCCTGTACCTCCACCCCTTTCAACCCTCCCTCCTCGCATAATGAGAACCCCCCTCCCCCCACCATCCTCTCCTCCCCTCTGATTAACATAGACTACCCTCACCAATCTCTCATTTTATCTACACAGATTTCTGATGGCGCCGGAATTTTCTGAATGGTGCCGTAATATTTTTTACTAAACCCAGGAGCTCTATAGGTCCCTTGCGATACTTGGGGAAAGACCTGAGAACAGGGAACCAGTTTGACTTTGGCTTTCCCCATGTATAAAGTACATGGGAAGGACAGATGTAATAGGAGACCTGTTGGTCTATGACGAGGTTATCTGCCGGAGGACAGTACAAGAGGAGGACCGATAACTGACGACCTGATGCTCTTTGACGAGGTTGTCTGCTGGAGGACAGTACATGGGAAGGACAGATAACAGAAGACCTGATGGTCCATGACGAGGTTATCTGCTTGAGGACAGTACATGGGAAGGACAGATTACAAAAGACCTGATGTTCTGTGACCAGGCTATCTGCTGGAGGACAGTGCATGGCAAGGGCAGATATAACAGGAGACCTGGTGGTCTGTGACGAGGTTATCTGCTGGAGGACAGATAACAGAAGACCTGATGGTCTTTGACGAGGATAACTGCGGGAGGACAATACATGGGAAGGACAGATAACACAAGACCTGATGATCTGTGACGAGGTTACATGTTGGAGGACAGTAATAATCTGCATCACTCGTAAACTTAACAAAGACGAAGACCAGATTGTACCGTATAATGTAAGCTGCATGACCTAATGATTCGACCATCCACCTTAACGATCGTAGACTCTAATAATGATAGCAGACGAATCTGTAAATAGTGAGTATCTGACCATATACAGATAAGCAGTCTCGAATACACACACTTGTACAAGATTAAATGATAGTTCAGTTTCAATACTTCATTCCTTAATAGAGGAATCGGGATCCTAGCGCTGTCACTAGGTACCCCTGTACAATATTACCAGAAGCATCTGGCAAGTGTCGCGAGTACAAATAAATATAACAAAGGGGCTTACTAAAGCCTAAGGAAGTTAGGATATTCCTTCAACACAACATCAATATTGTTTACATAGTGTCTGGCCATTATGGGAAGGGTCATCGTGTCTCCGTCAGGGGGTCGTGGAATGGTGGTCCAACAGACGTCACGGAAGCATTGTGTGTGGGGTAGAGTCGTCTCGCTGGCTTTGACAGCCAAAAATCACCCTCGTCTTTCACCTGACTCACTAACTTAAACTGAATCATGGACGGGACTGGGATAACACTTGCGCTACCACGTCTCCACAGGTGTTGGGGAGATGAGGGTGAATTTGAGACCCTCTAAGTATACAGTTTGGATAGCAACCAACCCCACCTTCCCGGATGGCAGGAGGGACAACATACAGAATGAGTCTTGCGGTGTAGACCGTTGACGACCGTAGAAACACACACACACACACACACACACACACACACACACACACTTGGGTTGGATTGGACCTCCGTGGTGTAGCGGTTAGCGTTTGCTGACCCGTGACCGTAAAGGGGTCGAACGCATTGGTTCGAATCCTGGTTGCGGCAGTCGGTCCACAGTCAATCCAGCTGTTCATCTTCCCGTAATAGGGTTTGGTCGATGAATTAGGTACCTGGCTTAGATTAGGGTGTATTTATATAGCATACATGAATATGTATATGGAATATTTGTATATATATGGCCTTGATTAGGGCATTCAGTTGCTCATGCCATCTCAGCAACATGAAAAAGAAAGTCTCAGAGAATCAGAGGAATAAAATATCGACAAGAGCGAGAGGTGAAGTCCTCTTTATAGACGAAGGGCGTGGGCACTGAGGCCTTAATTGAACGCCTGCAGTTTAGTATGGGGATAAAAACACGTGTGAAGACATGGACCTTAAAAAAAAAAATCTGTGTGTGAGGAACAAGGAGGGCTTTTAAGAGAGCCATTCATGGCACGTACAAAGAGTGCAAAATGATTTACAAAATAGTTTCCCCTGCCACGGAGGAGAAGATGAAGAAGATTTTCAGTATCACCAGAACACTCGGTGAAGGAGAGGTGATTATTTATATAAGGATTCACACAAGAACACGATCGAGTAGGTGATAGGAGCTAACTAACTTGCCGAAGGAGAGCGATTGGCACGTGCACGGAGTCCTTAGTGTTTAGTTAGCCGAATGCTGAAGTGGAACCACCTCCCTCCCCCTTCCACACACATACACACACACACGCAGCCTCCCTCCCCTTCCCCTGCCATGGACCATTGCTCACGTATTAGAAGATGGGATGAGAGCAGTTCGTTTTGAATATATGGACCTCCAATGGGCGGGGACTCGCATATCACACTGGTTCCACTCCACTTAGGCAGCCAGAGACAGGAAGAGAGAGAGAGAGAGAGAGAGAGGAAAAAACTTTTTCTTAGTTTTATTTTGAATGTTAAATCTCCGTGGCTTATTGGATCGTTACACGTAGAACTGAAAAATTACGATCACTTGTGTATGTCGTTTTTTCTTCGGTGTTGAAGATTGATGGCAGTTGTTAAATTGAAAAGGTTTTTTGACATTTTTGACTGATTTTTTTATATTGATGAAGAAGAAAATTTCATTATTATTATTATTATTATCATTATTATTATTATCATTATTATAATTATTATTTTATTATTATTATTATTATTATTATTATTACTATTATTTTTATTATTATTGGTATTATATTATCATTATTATTATTATCATTATTATTATTAGTATTATTAATAATGTAAGGTTATAGCTATATATAGCTGGGGTGCGTGTTTATGAATGATTCGTCACGCGAGTCATGGCTGGGACTGAGGACCTCCTCGGCTGTGAGTCGGTACGACCCTTGAGCGCGACGGTACGTCCCTTGAGCATAACGGTACGACCCTTGAGCACGACGGTACGTCCCTTGAGCATAACGGTACGACCCTTGAGCACGACGGTACGTTCCTTGAGCATAACGCTACGACCATTGAGCACGACGGTACTACCCTTGAGCATAACGGTACGACCCTTGAGCACGACGGTACGTCCCTCGAGCATAACGGTACCTCCCTTTGAGCACGACGGTGCCTCCCTTGGGTTCTGGTGCCCTGAGGTCTTTCACCTGACCTCTAGTATCTAGGTCTAAGGCCAGTCCTTCCCCACCTCCCCCCCACGCCCCTTAATTACGGTGAGTGCTGCGCGCTAAGTCAGCCTCGGGGCAAAATCTCATCTCTGGAAGACAGGTACTGTCCCTCGTGTGTGTGTGTGTGTGTGTGTGTGTGTGTGTCCGTCCGTCCGTAGCGTGAATGGCAGCCTTGAAGGTCAGGCTGATGTTGACCACCCACCCCAACACACCTGCCCAGCCAGTGGCATTTCCGAGCGGTGGAACCCACCCACCCCCGCTTCCGGGAGGGTGATGGCCGCCCCCCTCTTGGAGCGGGTGGCTGAAGGTGTACTTGAGTGGGCGGGCATGAAGGAGGAGGGAAGGGATGGTGAGGAGTGTTAGTAAAGCTGGTGGGAGGAATGACCTCACATGGGAGGAAGTACGTGGGGGTAATATATATATAGAGAGATACATGAATTATTTGCTATCTGAGTTGACCAAATGCAACGAACGTAAAGCCTGACCCTTTGAGCACGATGGTACAGCCCCTTGAGCACGATGGTACAGCCCCTTGAGTACGATGGTACAGCCCCTTGAGCACGATGGTAAAGCCCCTTGAGTACGATGGCACAGCCCCTTGTGCACGACGGTACAGCCCCTTGAACAAGATGGTACAGCACAAGAAGGACGGTACAATCCTGTGAGCGCAACGGTATACAACCCGTAGGCACTTACAATACACAGCCCTTGAGTCCGAGGTAACGACCCTTAGATACGTCAAGTTACCGCACGGGCCTTGGTTTAAGATAACGTACCCTTCTGCCTTACCGTGATGACTGAGGTCCCAAAGGCCTGAGCCATCCGTGCCCCCTTCCCCCCGATTGGTCGAACCGTCGTGCTCCTCAGTAGGCTTGGCCATGTTATCTTTACCAGCCTGAATACTCGTCATCCGTCTGTCATGGCTTGATCGATCCGATCACTTGTCTTTTTAGGGCAAAAAATATCATGATTTTTGAGGCCGTGCCAGTTGGAAAGACGCCGAAGAAGAAGAAGGAAAAGAAGAAGAAGAGGAGGAGGAGGAGGAAGCCGCCGCGACTAGAGTAAGAAAGATCTCTTGACCTCGAGGATGAAATACGTCTCGGACATGCTTATGTGCCACCGCACCTGGCGCCTACGTTCCCCTGTCGCCTCCTCCTCCTCCTCCTGTCCCTCCAGCTTAAAAAGGAAGCCGGACGTGACAGGAAGCACAGGAGACAGACCGACCGAAACCACAGCCTTTTCGCCGCCACAGTTATCAGACACAGGAGCACCAGCAGCAGACTGGTTGTGAAATAAAAGTGGGGAAAAATGTATATACCCGAAAACCAGAATTAAAAGAGAACCACTCTTGCAGCATCGGCCGTGCAGAAGTGAAGATGTGGCAGACACAAATGATACAGTGAGGGTGTGGCAGACACAGATGATATAGCGAGGATGTGGCAGACACAGATGATATAGCGAGGATGTGGCAGACACAGATGATACAGTGAGGATGTGGCAAACACAGATGATAGTTAAGATGTGGCAGACACATGATATAGTTAAGATATGGCAGACACAGATGATAGTTAGGACGTGCTCTTGAAAGCTCTAAAGAAGACCTTACGTGATCGTATTTGATGAAGCAGTAAAAACATTCTGATGTTAGGTCGACGAACTTGTCCTTTCTTTTTTCTTTTTTTTTTTACCTTGAGGTGTTCCTCAGTTTTGACGCAGGTGAGACAGCACCAGTCCACCAGCTGAGTATTTAGACGGCTGTCGACAGCCTGGCTTCTACGACCTACACCAGCACCAGACTCCTGCTGCAGCTCCACGGAGATCTGTAAAACGCCGTCAGATTTGGTTTGCCTCCCCCCAAAAAGATATTAAAATCTCCACGGAGTATAGTCCTGGAGCTAGATTTATCGACCAGATTTCATCCCTGACTCTGGGATATAGCGACAGACGCCTCTTCATCACAACACAGGGCCGCGGTGTAATCCCATAGAACTGTAGTGATCTAGAAGACACCGAGGAGCTGGAAGAGACTGAAGGCGGTTTGAAACAGCGGCATCTGTTACAGTAACTTCCTATATATGTTTGGCTCATTACGTGGAGCGTTGAGTCACAGTTATGGGAACGAGTTATAAACATAATCCTTTGTTGTAGGAACGACCCGCGTCGCTTCGCCTCAAGGAATAAAATCGCAGAGGGCGGTCGTGAACTTGAGAAAATGAAAATGTTCCTGCGGTTCACGCGAACGCTCCAGAATCCTTCCAAAATCCAGGTTGCGGTAATGGGATCCTAGCGGACATGTCACGCGCGCATTGAGAAAACCGGTATATTAGTTGGGCGGTGAATCCTGGTAAAATCGGCAGAGTAGATTTCGATATATATCGTAGACAAGCTAAATGAAACGAAGCGCTTCAGCCGTGAAAGAGAGAGAGGAGAGAGAAAAAGAATCTCAAAGATTCTGTTTGTATGAGAGGAACTTGTTGGTCTTTCCTTCCGTGCTTTTCCACACGGAGGTAAATGAAACACAAAACCGTCTGCGGACGATCACAGGGCCCGTCATCGAGGGAGATCAGGGAAGACTGGCAGAAGTAACAATACCGTAGCGTTGAACGAGAGAGGAGCTTCGACTCTTGTGACGAGAGAGAGAGAACTGAGGACGTGAGAACCATTTTAGCAGACCACATCCCTTGACGCCTCCTACCCCATCAGGATTTGTAATCTGCTCGTTCCAGCCCATTGTTTCAGGCTCTTTCCCTCTTTCCCCCAGTTGAAGGGCTCTCGCGTACTGACGTATATCTCAAGAGGCTGGATGGAGGCGTTGCCGATTACAGAGATTAATTACGGGTCTCCACTCCGATCAGTCGAGAACCCGAATTGATCGGATCGCTTCAGACCGCTCGATCGATGTCCGTTTATTGTAGAACAGAGACGTATAGCGTAGTCCATTCGTGGGTGTATGGTACCAAGAGGCCCAGGGTCGCAGCGCGAAAACAGTTCCAGAAATATAACTGGAAGGAAGGAAGGAAGGACAGTTACACATGGGCCCGACTGGGAGGAAACGCCATCGGTGGTCCCCCGCGGGTCCCGCCCGGAGGAGGCTGTTCAACCGGCTGGCAGCTGATGTAAGATATATTCAATGGGCCAGCCAGCCAGCCAGCCAGTCAGCCGGTTCGAAGCTTTCCGGAGAAAATAAAAAGGGAAAAAGAAAAAGACGAGTTTTTGTAAACACACAAGATACCCGGCTGGTCAGGCTGCAGCAGTGGGGTCCGCGGGACGGAGCCCAAGGCACCACCAGCTTAAGAGGAGAGTTTAGGGTATGTAAAGCTTGATGCCACTTTCCCTGAGGGAAAAAAGCTTGATCTAAGAAGAAAAGAGTAAGCTGAGGACGTCGGCAGCTTGAGTTGAAAGCTTTGGCGATGGATACACCACCGTGCCAGTCTCTAAGCTGTGGCCGGCTACCCAGCAACGTGAGAGAGGAAAAAAGAGAAAAAAAAAAATGAGAATACATCAGCTTGACCCCCCAGATGGAGGTGCTGGGAGGGGGAGATGGGGAGGGGAGATGGGAGAGGAAGGGTGATGACTCTCCCCTCATCTCCCCGACACCAGGGAGAGAAAACATAAGGTACGGTATTTTCTTTTTCTTTTTTTTTTTTTTCGTCACGCGACTCAC
>JAYMFT010235275.1:0-11130 GCA_038088735.1 Panulirus argus | reverse complement strand
ATATATATATATATATATATATATATATATATATATATATATATATATATATATATATATATATATATATATCGCAGTTATGTCGGTAAAATTACCTTTTCTTTATTCTTAATCATTAAGATTGTTCGTCCTGGACAAGACCAGCTTTGAAGGAGATAGTCCTTTGTGCCACGTCTTCTGCTGGATGGTGTCTGCAACCTGGTAACCTCTTGAAGTAACGAGATGTTTTTCCTTCCATGATTAAGATGAACTGCAACAGTTGTGTGATATTATTTTACTATAATATATGAATTTGGTTGAGTGCTCGAGGAGAGACGTCAGACTGTTCGTTACGTGTTTATTGTTGGTCTTGCCTGAGTTGCGTGTCAGATACTTAGGGATCGGTTAGTCCGTTGTCGGGAGTCCGGCCATCGTCAGGATTGACTTGTGCCGTTGGGAATCACCCTTTAACCTGCAACTTGACCTTCGGCTTAATTTGAAAATTCCTAATAAGAAACTTTATACAGCTGTTCCCATTCATCCAAAGGATTTCGTGACGTAATACCCATGACTAAAATTTGGTGGATATTTTCTGTTTATTTATGAAAATGTTTAAACTGAAACTTATATTGTTATATTGACTCAACTCGAGGAAAACTCCGCCTTTAGTCAGTTAAATTTCTCAGGTTTTTTGTATTTTTAAACGATATTTCCATGGACTGTTATTGCTTTAGATGGTGTAACAGTGTGTGCATGCTGGACTGCGGGCTACGCAAATATTCCCAGGAATGCTCTTCTAGTGAGGTTTTATGTTCCATAAACAATAAAACGGAAGCGTGTCCCATAAAGCACACTTGTGTCATCTTCATTGCGGCATAGTTATCTGGAGCGCAACAAGAGTTAGAGGAAGTTTTGATTTAGATAATAGAAAAAAAAAGTCTTATAATCGAATTTCTTGTTAGTGGCACAACTCATCGTAATCCTAAACTGAGTTATGGGTCTTATGCCATTCCAGTTCTTTAGATATTATGAAACATTCGTATAGAATTATACTGTATCTTGACTAAATTTAGGCATGGCTCCCAATCACGGACGGACGAAGACGACAGTAAGCAATCCCTGAGTGTCTGCTATGCTGTGCAAGAGATAGAAAATAAAAATATATATTTGAAGGTATTTTGTGTGAAGGAGACTGTGGCGGTGACGGTTGAGGCGTGGGAGCCTTGGCAAGGACGCTACCTGGATGGCTCACGCCAACTCATCCTCTGCCACACCCTGTTCTGTCACCCTTCGCCTCTCATCCCGCCCGCAGCTGCCCGCGGTACTGTCCCTCCACCCGTTATGCACGACCTGCTGCTGCTTACGCTCCTGCCTGTTGACTGAAGTATCGCCTGACACTTGTCAACACTTTAATAGGAGCATGTGATACCGTAGCTTGCACCACCACACCCACAGTGTCAACACATTTGGCCAGCTCCATGTGGAGGTTGGTGCTGATGGCTCTCCCAGGGTGTAAAGGATTACCCGCTTATAGTGCCCAGGTGGACTGGTGGTGAGACTTAGTCCTGTGGTGTATCATGACATCGGTACTGCAAGCATAGATATAAGCACCTATCGATACGCCTCTGGCCCGGGTGTTTTGTGTGCAAGAGTGCTAGAGTTCATGCACCGGGTTTGCACACCGTCATTATCGGTGGCGGTGACCTGGTCGTCCTTGTGACATCGGCAGACACGCTGACGTTGCTGGTCCCCATCTCCGCTCCTGTCACCCCACTCCCCCCATTAACACCCCCGTAATCAGTGGAACACTGATTCCCGAGGATCATTGCCCAGCTGTTAACCTCCCTACACACACACTCACACACACACACACACACACTCACACACACACACACACACACACACACACACACTCCGGAGTAGCTAGCGTACTGCTGCCCTAGTGGATCGCTTGGCCACCGTCACTAACTCACACACTCGAGTTACGGGTGCACCACTGGATCAGTGCATTCCCGCCCACACACACGATTAACCAATGCTCCACAAGGTCAACGCGCTACCCCCCCCCCCCCACACACACACACACCTGCACACCCGCACACTCGATTCACCAGTGCAGACCAGTGCATCACCATTGTCATCTGTACACCAAACAATAAGAGGTGGACGATGAAGTCAGTGAACAGTTCTTCGAGAGATTTAGGAATAGAACAACCAGAGAACATTACATGAAGTTAAATTAGAAACTTGTAAAAAAAGAAAAAGAAATACTTTCGCAGTATAAGAGTGGTGGAGGGATGAACAGAATGAATTAGGACATGGTTAATGTAGACAGCATACATAGATTTAAGAGGTTGTATGATAGTAGAGAGTATTCACGAGATGGGACGAGTGTAAACCTCCTTCCTCGAGCAGTACAAATAGGTAATTACAGAGAGGTAAAACAAATAGATAAAATCCCCCCCCCCCCACACACACACAGAGGAGTAACTAGAGCATCAGAGGAACAAAAAGCCATCACCACCACCTACACCTGTGACAGGAAAGTGCACTTCATTCACCACTGTACTTTTATTAACATTTACACACCAGTGTTTCGGATGCCACACAGTTTGGTCTGCGACCACGGTGCTGTTTTTCCTTCAATCGCTCAGGCTTTTTGAGGCTACGAACCTTAGACCTGCGTATCCTCCACAGTCTATCTGGCTTGGTTTACTGTATATGAACTTGTTCAGGTTCGTGTTAAATGTTTTTACATGGCAGGTCATAACTTTTTAATCGCTCTATGCAAATTATTAAACACTTAGGCCTGCCGATGTATGCACTAGTTTCTTTTGTACCCCTGGCACCTTCCAGTTTCATTGGTAACATTTTGCAGGTGTTCCATGTCTTTTATGCTAGTTTGGAACGATTTTCGAATTTAGATTGGAAGATGTGCTGTGTGTGTACTGTTATATTTTTTCGGTCTTTGCTCCAGAGAAATACAGCCATGTAACTTCTGCTCCAGTTGACCCTTTTTGCTTAGCTTGTGTAGCATGGCGTACGCATAGGGATCGCCGTGCTCGTAGGGAGGCGCTCTTCAGCTTTTAATTTATCCTTGGGTCATAAGTTGAAGAGTCTAAAACTGAAAATTATAAACTGCAATGCAGTAGTTTTCAGTATCTAAAAGATAGAATGGCATGAGACTCGTATCTCCTGTTTCGATTTTACCGGAGTAATGTAGCCAGTGAAAAGATTTACGTAATTTGTAACATAAGCTGGCTTATAAGTTGAAGAAAATTTCCCCATTGACCATGAAACATTATACAGATTTTATGCAAGCAACCTGTCTACCCTTCCTTGTTTCCTTCCACATGACCATACTGCCATGGCAGCGTTTCAAGTATCCCTTTGAAAGATGTGCAAACACTTTCTCACTCTGCTTTGTCGTCTGCTATGAAGGGTGGTGTCAGCACAGCTGGATTTCAGTGTGGGACGATAAGTGTCCCTGATGACTGTCTATAAGACACTGATACTCCAGATTAGATAACTTTTGGTAGAATCATCCGTCAAGGTGCGAGAGGTTACCGAGTTCGTAAATGTTTAAAAGATCTTTCTCTCAGTTCCCAGTGAGGAGACTGATTAGAACACTGGTTAGGGCTAAGAAAAAAAAAAGTACTCTGGCTGTATGCGAGGGAATGCGGGCGAGAGAGTATTGTAACCAACGCCTGAAAAATCTTGAAGGGATGGTTCTCATTCTGCATTTGAAAGTAGTTCCTCACAGTCACGATGTGCAACAGAAACTCTTTGAAATATTATTACTGAAATCAAGAGGTGCATGCCATTAGTACAGTAAAAGAGAGTGCTATAAGCCTCCGGGATCCAAAATAGTTTAGAGATTTGCTTTCAGCGGTTTAGAAACAATGGGCTGTACATTTGAGAAATTTAGAAAGGGTTTTGTCTAGATTCTGCATGTGTGCCAATAACCAGGGTGTAGTAGATACGAATTCTTATGGACAGTGGCGTGAAACAGCATGATCAAGCAAAGACACAACAGGTCAGTTTGGTCCCAGATCGAGCTATGAGGCAGAAGAGCCTCTGAAACCGTGTTAACATATATCCCCAGTCACACACCTCCAAGTCTTGAGTGCACCTGTAAAACCACTGGATTACCCCACCATCTGGGTTAGACATGTAAGCCTCCACGAGACCCTTAACAGCCTTGGACTACCACCATTTGTCTTGACGCTCCACTACTTGACCCTCTCCCAGACGTTCTCGCCAGAGGAAAGATTGCGCCATTGTCCCTCGGCTCGAGAATGAAAGTGTTTTACTGTTGTGTTCCTAATATTGGTCGATTGGCGAGGAAGGTTCGCCACGCTACACCGGTCCTTTACAAACATTCTGGCTCAGTTTAGTCTGGCTGACTCGAAATCATGCTGGGATGATAAACAATCTCAGTTTCACTGGGGCTAAAGCTAGTTTAATGAACATTTATGAATCCCATTGATTCAAAGTTTACGAGAATTCGAGACATCTTTCTCGGTTTGTGTGTGAGCCGATGCTTTGGGTTGGTTTGGTTCTGTATAACTGGGCCTCTTGCCAGCAGATGCAGAGGCTGGACTAGACTGAAGCAGTGGACACTGAAAACCTTGTCTCGCTCACCTTTCCACAGTATTTGGTGAGCTGGAAAGAGTCATCTTTCACGAGTCCGCAGACTGTCGCAGCTACTTATATTATCCCAAGTATTGAACTGAAGGAAGAAAAAAAAGAAGTTTATTGTATGGTATTATTTTTAGCAGTACCTTGATGACCTCCATGATAAAGTGCTATTATTCGCACACTAGCCAATGTTAGTAACGTTCCTGATGGATGGAGATTTATTTGATATGAAATTCAAGACAGTCTATGACGTTTACCTTTTGTGAGCAGTCGCCTTTACAGCCAGAAGATGTTATCTCACATTAGAAGCCTAGCGAGATTCATCTTGTATTTCGAGCGGATTTGAGTGGAGAGATGAACACTTATTTGCTGTTGAGCTGGCAGCTGACGAAGGCCACCTATCTGGGTCAGTGGTTATGTTAATATATGATTAGGGCAGGACGGTCGTCATCATACTGGTTCTGACCCAAGGTTCTCACGGACACTGGTGCCACTGCTGACCCGTTTCTGCTGACTCCTCATGTCCAAGGTTCTCACGGACGCTGCTGACACTTGGTCAGCTCCTGACTGTGTAACTGACGCTTGCCGTTCCCACTGTTGACCATCCTAAGCCATCTGTTGACCCTAGTCAGCCACCCGTGACGCAAATCATACTTTAGAAAAATTATAGTGTGATAAGATAGCGTTCAGGCACGTACTTACGCACTCGGGCGTGCATACTGCAATACCAACCCTTCACGTTACCAGCCATAGGCCACCTCCCCGCTTACCTGGAGAGAGAGAGAGAGAGAGAGAGAGAGAGAGAGAGAGAGACTGTCTCCAGCCTATCGCCAGAGCTCCACCTCTGGAGGATTGTAAAGGAGACAAACTTTATGCTGGATAGTATTATATTTCCATATATGTACATTGATATAGAAAGCCTCTCATATTTGTGTACCCCACTTAAGCATTAAGAAATACTACATTCTCTCTCTCTCTCTTAGTGACGGCTGTGCAGTGAGCCAGCATTTCAATGGTTGTCAAGTGTCACTCCTTTGGCATAATTTACTGTCTTTTCTTTCTGCTTCATCCTCACTTGGGCAGCATTCCACAAACATGCAATATCAGCTTCTAAAACATAACACTAAAAAGTACGGAATTCACAAACCTTGCGAAGTCTTCGGGGGTCTTCATCCCCAGAGCCCGGGCTGGACCCAGGCTGCTGGAATAGGTCGTTGGTCGACTAAGGTGTTGGAAGCCGCCGCACCCCCCTGGCCCACATAGCCCTCACACCTTGGCTGATCTGGTACACTTTGTAGTTACTTGTCCAATGCACCCATGAACTTCTCTGTCGTGTACCCCAAGCTGTGTCTGATATTTGTAGGCAAGGTATTGAAGAGTTTTAGGCCCCAGATGTTGACGGCGTTTTCTCTTTTTGAGCATATGGCACTTTTGGTTTTCAGAGGTAGTATTTTACAAAGTCTTCCATGCCTGTCGTGCCAGTAGGATGTTATTTCGGAATGTAAGTTAGGAACCATACCTTCTGGTATTTTCCAGGGAAAGATTGTGATATACCTCTCTCATATGCGCCCCAGGGAGTGTAGCTAAAGAGATTGCAGTCGTTCCTAGTAAGTTAGTTCCTTTACCATGTTAGTATGGACTATGAAAAATCTTTTAACAATTTCAAATTCCGCAGTTTCGTTCGCCATGTAGAATGATGTTAGAAAGCAACATTATTCAGTTCGTGAAAGAATTAATGCCTTGAATACTCAATCACCATTGGCTTTTCTTCCCTTTTCTTGAAGGTCCGCAGGATCCAGCTTGTCATCCTTCTGCATGAGGCAGCTGTTGTTGTTGTGGTCACTGAAGGTTAGGTCGTTAGGCATTATAGCGAGGTCCTTCACAGTGTTCATCTGGTTTATGTCAGCGTCTGTGGCTGTCCGGTATTCTTTGATTTTTCATTTTCCCTATAACGGGGGAGTTTAAACTTATCTCCTCTGAAAAGCATGTTGTTCTCGGTTGCCCAGTTAAAGACTTCATTTACGTCTCTTTGTAGCCTTCCAGCGTCTTCCATTGATGTGATTTTCTTACTTTATTCGTGTATCATCTGCAACGGATGATATGCAACTTTAGCTCGTGTTTGCATCATTATCAGATATAAAAACGAGGAACAGGAAGGGCGAAAGTACAGTCCTTTTACTGTGCAGTCACTGGAGATTGTGGTGCGCGCTACACGCTAACCCAGTCCTTTAGCAACGTCTTGTAAATACTCGGAAATAATTGTTTTCTGTCTCAGGTTAACCATCATATATCGCTGTTTGGGAGCAGTATATATGAACAGTGGCCAGCAGTGGCCCTTCGGACTGCGGCTTCAACAGCTTGCTCGACCAGCGACCCAACCCAGTAGCATGGACCCAGACCGGGCTGTCGAGGGTAGAGGACCTCCGAAGATTTTAACAGATATGATAAGTCTTCCCGGGTTATACACCCTCGTCTTGTAGTCATGAGAATATGACGTCATTGTTTTCACTCAACAGGCGCTGGGTTTTTGTGGTTGTGCTGTCTGTTGGTCACCGTATGTGGGTACAGCGTCCTTCATGCTATCAAAGGTCACCTGGGAGTCAGACCACCGTTTTGCGCTGGGACTGAATGATAAACATTTTTTGTTTCTCTCTCACTCTCTCGTTTAACCTTTGCATCTGTGGGGAAAAAAATCTCTCGTGCATAACTAGTAGTTGTGTGGAGGTACGTGTGGAGTGAAAGTGGTGTAGATGGTAATGTGTTGAGTGGATGCCAGGAACGAGGAGACTGGTCACCCGCACAGACTGGTTGGTTGGTAGTGGGAGAGGGACAGTCAGGAGTGGGAGGTGCAACGGCGCCAATGCGACGCGGTCAGCAACGAGCGGTGCGGCGGCGGCGGCGCCAAAACGACGGGGCTGGACAGTGAGGTAGGAGGGGTCGCTGATGGCGCGGGACATCAAGTGGGTGGTCAGGACGCGGGTGGGTGATTGCTTTGGTGTTGTGTGTGGGCGTGTGAGCTGTCCCAGCCTCACAACGGGAGGCGCTTATGGTGCGGCTGGATGCGAGGTGCATGGCGAGGCTGTGCGTGTACACACTGTGTATCACAGATGCGCTGGAGTACAGTATTTACGTATATTTGTTAGTGCACATGTGCACCAGAGCCGTGATATTACGTCTACTTGTCGTGCATGTGTACTATTTGCGTTCCTTGTACTTCCGTGCCTGGCTCATATACCTGCTGATCAATGCCGCACCAACCGACCCTCCCACATACCACGAAAATACACATACACGTTCCCTCAACCTAGAAAAAATGATCCCTTAAAACACACACACACACACACACACACACACATACATACATACATACATACACACAGAGCATTACAGACCATGAGTCAGCATGGATCCTCGCAGGGTTGGACCTGCATGGGTTCGATTCCTGGGCGTAGCAGTCGGCCTACACCCAACCCAGGTATTCATCCTTCCGTTAGAGCTGGTCCATAAATGGGTATCTTGCTTGGGCTGGGATGTGTGTGTGTGTGTGTGTGTGTTTAGGAGGAAAGGACAAGAGACAGGCCACAAGCGTAAAACTTTATCCCCATGACATACAAATTGTAATAAAAAAACGGGAATTTCACTCCTTGCTAACCGCTACCACAGTTAACACAGCAGAGGACTTGAGATTCTTGCGTCGACTCTCTTGAGGTGTTGGTCGGGCCAGTTGCCCAAGTCGATCATCGTCAAGGTCCTCACGTTTGCTACGTAAATGGAAGATCCCTCATGATGGAGTGAAGTGTTAGCGTAAAATATGATCTCAGGAGAGTGGGCAGAGAGGCTGTTGATCCTTCAAGGAGTGTCGAGGAGGGAATTTGACGCAGGGGAAGAGGATGTGAAGGAGAGAAGTCCGGGACGAGCCTTTGGTTTGGAGATTGGCTCTCGTGGCGCCTTTAAGGCTGTCTGGGACACACACCGGGGGGACACAAGGTGCGACTTCGACCGTCGTTCTCTAGCACCACCGATGTCCGGGGAGGGGGGTGACTTCCTGTTGAAGTGAGGAAAGCTGAACGAGATCCGCCAGTTTGTAGGGCAAACACACACTTGCCTGTTTGTTTATGTGAGCCATTGTTTATTTATACGTATGTTTGTGTGTGTGTGTGTGTGTGTGTGTGTGTGTGTGTGTTTATATGTCTAATTGAGAATGCGTGCGGACGTGTGGATAGGCATCTTGCGTCGCAGATCAAGTACTCTCTGTGAATATGGGCCAAGGGCAGCTTGATGGTATTTTTGGAGGTGTTTGTTGCTGCTTGTTCAGTTGGAGGGGTGGTGTGAGGCAGGTGTGTGTGTGTGTGTGTGTGTGTGTGTGTTTCTTGCATGTTCACCTCTACACCTGCTCTTCTCCACACCTGCACTGTACCGTTCCTGCTATTCTGATCAGTTCCTGCTCCTGCTACGCTCACCCCTACCTGCTGCTCTCCTCCACATCTGCTACACTGCTGCACTCTTGCTACACCTCCACGTCGATTATATTCGTTCCTGTTCCCATGACATTTTGGTCATGTCCAGTTTGTTAGGCGAGGTAAGGGTTGTGTGTTGTATTTTGGGATGGCAAGGTTGGTGTTGGTATTGGAAGCAAGTCAGGTGAATGTTGGAGTTGGTGATAGAGAGCTTGGTGTAGTGTTGGTGTAACGAGGGAGGTGGTGGTGAATTTTGGAGATGGTGAGCCAGAGGATGGCGTAGCGATCGGGCTGCGAGAGAGTTAGGTGGTGGAGTATTGAGGGTGATGGAGGCAAGTCATAGAATGTTGGAGTTGATGAGAGAGAGAGAGAGTAGCGTAGTGTTAGGGCGATGAGGGATGTGGTGGTGTTTAAGGAAAGTCTGCGAATGTTGGAGATTGTGAGAGTATTGAGGTGGATGAGGCAGTTGCACAGGGTTTGAGAGAGGGTGAGCAGCGTGCACGGCACCTTAGCCTTGTTAACTTATTTTTTATAGTGAGACGGGGAGATTATATTCTGGCCGGGGAGGATACGTGCTAGCCCGGGAGGATACATGCTTGCTGGGGAGGATACCTGCTCGCCCTGGAGGATTCGTGCTGGCCGGGGATCACCACTTATTTTTAATGACACAAGCAGCTGGCTAACCCCCTCTTCATATATATATATATATATATATATATATATATATATATATATATTGTGGCCGAGGATGAGTAAGAAGTATCAAAATTCGTAGGTAACGCCATTTATAACCTGAGGTTTATCCTGATGGTGATTTTGCATGATGTTTGTTGATTCGTCCACCGACATTCATGGTTAGCATACACAATGACGTTCTAGTTTATCGTAAAGGAAATGCGCACGAGGATATCATGGGATATAGGAATGTCTTTCTAGTGTATCATGAAAGGATTGCTCATAACAAGGTCATGTGGTGCATTTAATGGGACGATCCAAGGCGAATATTGCATGCAGCAGCAGCAGTAGAGGGCGGTGCAGTGGTCGTCAGCTGGCGCAGCGGTTGTAGGCGTAGAGGCGTGGCGCCAGCTGCAGCAGCTGATGGACAGGCAGGCAGGCAGGCAGGCAGGCTGGTGGGTAGGAGCTGTAACACCACGACCTCGGGTTAGCAGCGCGTGACCAGTCAGGGGAAGAACTGGTGCAGGGTCGAGCTGGCCACAGTGGCCGGTTTAGAAAGGGTCGGATCAGATCAGCCCATAGCAATTAGGTCAGGTCAGGTACGAAGGCTGCCACACTCTGCCCAGAACCGGTTGCCGATGATGAGGTAACGTCAGAACAGGAATAATATTCAGAGAAACAATGATCCTCTGTCTCTCTGGATGAAGTTTTCTGGTAACAGTGGATGTTGAGGTGTTGGAGGATTCCCCATGTTAATGTGGAAAACTCGAGACGATCTTAGTTTTATATACAGATAAGCATGAAAGATTTTTGGTATGCATAAAAGGAAGGCGAGGCTGCGTACGACGTATTTGAATCATTATACACAAGATAACAGTAAATTTACCTAAGTTTACCTAGAATTGACTCTATGGGAATCGTAGCTTACGACCGAATATCTAGATTAACAGTAAATAAAAAGATAAACAATGGAGTTGTACATCCCAACCTGAGAACCAAAGGAAGAGTGTGATGGTCTCTAGTGTGAAGTGGTGAACATAGTGACAGGTGTTGCAGTGAACCTTACCTGTTGAATACCTGAAGTCTTCGGGGGTCTTCACCCCCACAGCCCTGCCTATGGTTGTTGGTCGACCAAGCTGTTGGAAAGAGCATCTCTTAGATCTAAACAAACCCTGCAAGAAATATCACAACACCTTATTGTTAATGACAAGATACTTGAAATTTTACGTTTGTATCCGCTTTTTGCATCTAGCAGGTAGAACTTAACATATGAAACTATGTAACTATGTAATGCAAGTAACATCAGCCCACTGGGGTCTGACTAAGACCCTTTGTGACCCCTGTAATCCTTTTGCGCTACCGCTCACAGGATGAGTAT
>JAYMFT010235264.1:0-11130 GCA_038088735.1 Panulirus argus | reverse complement strand
TTCCAGCCCCCCGCTCCCTCCCCTTTTAGTCGCCTTTTACGACACGCAGGGAATACGTGGGAAGTATTCTTTCTCCCTTATCTCCAGGCCACATTCGCTCACACTCAGTCTCCAGCTGTCACGTGCAATGCACCGAAGCCACAGCTCCCCCTCCACATCCAGGCCCCACAGACCCTTCCGTGGTCCACCCCAGACGCTTCACATGCCCCGGTTCTGCCCACTGACAGCACGTCGACTCCGGTATATATATATATATATATATATGGCATAAATGGTATCTAATACCAGCGTCGTTCATCCTGCAACACGTAAACCCTGCAACCTGTCATCCAAGCGGAGGAGTGAGCAAACCATAGCTATTACCGAGACCCAGTCTCTTATTTCCCCAGGAGAGGAGACAATCAGGACACATTTTCCCAACCTAACAGTGGTAGTCATGACACAAACTCCCTGTCTAACCATGAGAATACAGACATATGGCACAGATTCCGTACCTAGCAATGAGAGGCCCCACACACACACACACACACACACACACACACACACACAACACTCTCCCACCTCCTCTCCCCAACTTCCAAAATTCCTCCCCTCCCCAGTATTTACCCCAAGGGGGGGGGGGGCAGTGCTCCCTTTCTCCCCCTACTCAATTATGCAAAAATGCTTCTCTATACATCAGGAACCCGACTGGAGAATGAGATATATGATCTTCACCCTCTGTGTTGTTAAGTATACCTTCCACCTTCAACGAATCATTGTATTGCATGGACAACTTGGCAGCATAGCAAGTTATGCATGACTACCTCCGTGCATGACATTCGTAAGGAGAGAGATGATAATCTCATCTTGGTCTCTGCTTCCTAGAGATACCACTGGGGAAGATTTTCACACATATTCTTACGTTTTGGGGTCTTTAAAGAAAACGTTGTTTGCGGATCGCTCAGCAGGGCAAGCACTTGGCCTCGGCGTTGCAAGCACCTTTGTGGTAGAGAGATGAGGCCTAAGTCTTCCTTCCCTCTCCCTCGCCTCAGGGGATTAGAAAAATACATTTTGCACAGCAATTTTTTTTCATCGCTGCTCGACTGCCTCCCTAAAGTCTGCTGGAGCGGTATACGGTGTGTGGGCGTGTGTGTGTGTGTGTGAGGGTGTGTGAAAGGGAGAGAAAGGGAAAGTGTGAAAATTATTTTTGAGAACAAGAGAGAAACTCTCGCGTAAGGCAAGGCTAGCGCGTAGTCGCCAGAGACAGAGAGAGAGACAGACAGACAGACAGACAGAATTACACAGTCTTTCGTCTATAACGATGGCCTAACGGGATATGGGACATTACCCGAATCGTATATTTTGTTAGATAATCATTATCATAACCCATATGGACTAAAGTAATTACAGGGCGTTCAGGTGTATATATCCGTATATGTGGAAGCGTCAGGCGTTCCTGGCTGTGTCGGGTATCCGTGGAAAAAAACAATGTTTTTAAAGGTATATAAGATTTGTAAAAAGGACATGAGTAAAAAAATAAAAGATAGAGGTATAGAGTGTGGAGATATAGAGCGTAGTTACTGAATATTGAAATTTAGAATATGGATGGTATAGCGTATAGAGTTAGAGAATGTAGAATCGTAGAGCATGAAGATACAGAGAGCATGGAGTCATAGAGCACAGAGGTACAGAATTTAAAGTTACAGAACAGGTATTTATACAGAGTTGTCATGGAGACATAGCATCTCCCCAAGGACACAACTCTCCCTCTCTTACCTCCCCTTTCCTGCTTTTTTATTCACCCCACCTCTTATCCTCCCCACCTTACTGCTCCTCCCCATCAATGACCATCTAAATCCCATACTCCACACCGTAACATATCGTAACCACCCCTCTCCTATGTATCCTCCCCATTCACCTTTTCCTATCTCTCCCATTTACCCTATAACTCCCCGATACATGCCCAGCCCCCCCGCCGCCTAACTCCTCCTCCTCCTCCTCCTTCTTCTCCCCATTCCACCCCAACATTTAACCATCCCGTGACAAACTACGGAGTAATTTCCTCACGACAACCCATTTCCCCAAGATTGAGGCTATCTGTCTCCAGCACCGCGGACACTGACGTAAATCAGCCGTCGTTGGCTCCTCGCTACACGTGCCGCTCTCGTAAAGATACGACTGTGTCGGTACAGGAGACGGTAGGTCACCCCTCGACGGTGGGGTCGTTAATGGTGGTAATGGTGGCTGTTGTTGTAGCTGTGGTGGTGGCAGAGGTGAGGATGACGTTTGGTGGTGACTGTGGTAGGGCGGTAGCTGTGCTGGTGTTGGTGGAAAAAGATCGAACCATTGTCTTACCTTTGCTGTAGGCGCGCATGAACCGGAGAGCTGGATCCCTTGTAACTTCCCGAGCTTCAGGTGTTGCCTGTGGACGCCAGTAGCCATCCTCTGGCCACTCGATTCACTCACAGACTCAAGAAAACGAGGTACAGACTCGCGAACACGAGGCGCCACTCCTGAGACACGTATGAAATCTGGCTTTCCGAATCCCAACGCGGGCCAGATCGATACTGTACCGAACCCTCCCCTCCCTCTGTCTCTGCCTTCCGAAGCAGTGGGTTCAAAACAGCTTCGATTAAGGCATTCTTCGAAACCTTTACCCAATGCGCGTTTTATTTACCCGGTATGTCGCTAGATTTTCCTGTTTACGAGGTGAGGAAGAGCGTGACCTCGTAAAATTCTTATGAGACGCTGACGTATAATGAGTGACGATTCAGTGATAAGGTTCATCACGTATGATCATGCCAGTAACTAATTACCTGTTGGCTGTTTGTTTCATTATTGATATTCATTATTGACGTCCGTCTTGATGGACAGGAGTTCGACACACAGAGGCTATTGCGAGATATCTACCACCAGGTTTACTAGTATCCTGTCGCACGCATCTTACAAATGCACTGTGATCGTTTGTGCTGTTTGTGTCAGCGTCGTCATTCCTATCATCAGCGCCTCGAACACAACGGTGCGAGCCCTCGATCACGCCCTCACGTACGACTACACACTGAGATGGTGCCACCTCCGCCCTCACGCTGGAGGGCCGGGCCAAAGACCGCTGCATCACAGCCAAGGGTCGTGCTATCATGCTTAGGGGGGGGGGGTCGCAAGGTCGTGGTGGATAGATCAAACGGTGATTTAAGCGGGAAGATCCGTAATGACACCTTCATGAAGCTAAAGGCATAACGAAGATTAGCGAGGGATTCTAGCTGATGACGTATATCATTATCTGAAATACGGCAGTGAGCATTCATCACAGCATCTCCAATAGATTACATCTATGACAAAATCTCGGAATCTTGAAGACGATGACTAAAGAAATTCACCTCTGTAATCATGAACCATCAGACTATTGGATAAAGTGGTCAATAATCCTTTCCGTCTTAAACGAGCGTCGTGAAATGAGTCGATTAATCATATATGTATTCGTTTATGATCATCATCGAATACTCTGCATTTGAGCAGCATCTTTCAAGTGGGAAAGATAATCATATATAAAATTACGGAGCAGTTCGGGATTATGTGACCTTAAGGAGGTATCAGTAATCGCACGAGGTGCCAAGAGTTTTTCTTTTTAATATAGATGGCGCTATCGATATCCCATCCAAGCTCAGCCAGCTTGATCTCTGGTCTTGGGGAATGCCACAGACGTTACTGGCACCGCGGCTGGCTATGTGACCAGCAAGGGTGGAGAGAGAGAGAGAGCAACTGTGCCGGAAGGATGTTGTGAAAATGATGAATGCGTGATCGGGGCCTGAACATGTAGGAGGGTCATAGGCGTGCACGGGATAGAGTGGAATGGAACGATGTGGTATACAGGGGACGACGTGCTGTCACTGGACTGAAACAGGGCATGTAGAAAGTGGCCAGGGAAAACCATGGAAAAGTCCGCTGGATCTTTGCTGTGGATAGTGAGCTCTAGTTTCGGTGCATTACGCATGACAGCTAGAGAGTGAGTGTGACTGAATGTGGCCTTTCTTCGTCTGTTCCTGGTGGTACCTCGCTAACTCGGGAAACGGCGATCAAATACGATATATATATATATATATATATATATATGGAGGTTAGGAATCATGCCATCCCACTCTGAGAATAGCAAAATTCTTCCTTCAGGCCCTAACAAGGAACGAAGAAAGGCGAATGGAAATCCCATTAAATTCTCACGCATACTGACATGTGCCAATGTTAGAGTGCATCTTTACCCTTCAGGTGAAGCAGTTCCCATAATGACTTCACAGATATAAATAAACAGACTCTGTCTCAATATCTCTCGTATCTTGTAATAACTCAGATTTCTTTAACTTCGCTACATGACATGATTTTCCTTTGACTTTATTTCCGTCTTTTATGATCATGGGAATATGAATACTCCGGATAGGCACGTGTCACACATCCTGATTGTATGAAATATCAAAATGGTGAAGAAAACTCAAATTCGTTCCTTCGTGATTGCTCAGAACTGTGGCTATTCAGAAAAGCGGTTTGACCAATCAGATCTTTTCCATATTTGACACACGGCAGCCTCTCCCCTCTGCTATGATGCCCACTTCAAGCTAATACCTTGGTTCTCAGCAGTTGAGGCTCAATGAATAAATGAAAATTTATGGTAATGATGTAGTGATGAACTGAACAACAGCACAGATACCAACAGATAACTGCAGCATTACGTAATTCCATGATAACGATCCACACAGGCTGTTTGCGTAGAACAGATCAAAGCGGAGATAAAATCATGATATAGTGCCAATTGTGATTCATCATGGCATATCAGATTATCAGGCAATGTCATATGCCAATGAACACTGCCATTCAGTGCGCGTCATTACCTATTCCGCCCTGAATGATGGAATCCCGGCAATATTCCCTCCCACTGTGCACACTTCAGTGGCGTTCCACATTGAGAGATATCCCCAGTGGTATGGGTTATGATCTGGAAAAAGTGGGTGTCTTTTTCTGGCCGAATGGGGGAGGAAAAGTGGGTGTCTTTTTCTGGCCGAATGGGGGAGGAAAAGTGGGTGTCTTTATTTAGCCACATGGAGAGAGAGAAAAAAAAAGGGTGTCTTTTCTAACCACATGGGGAGGAAGAGTGAGCGTCTTTTTCTGGCTGCGTTGGGGAGATAAATGAGCGTCTTTTCACGGCCTCATGGGGGAGAATAAGGGATGGGAAGGAAGAGCAATTGAAGTTGAGGGACAGGAGGCTAGAAACACGGGAGGGAAAAAAGAGAGGAGGATCGAAGCTTAAGGTATAAAAGAGGATTGGGAATTGGAGAAAAGAAGATTTAAGATGTCAGTATCAAAGGAAGATCTAAGCCCGTATCCAAGACCTCCTCCTATGCTAAGACACATGTGATAAGGATCAGGAAATACACAGTTTGTCCATGAAATCTAGCGGACGTGAAAGTATCGACTCCAACCTGTACAGTGAACCGCAAATCAGAGTCCGAAGTATACACTCCCTTCCATACCATGTATTCGTATATATCTAAAAACAGAATAAAACCAGGATAAAACCAAAAAATTTAAACCAGGATAGAACCAAAATAAAACTAGGATAAAACCAAAAATATTAAACCTGGATATAACCAGGATAAAATCAGGATGAAATTAGGATAAACCCGGAATAAAAGCAAGTTTGAAAACAAAACAAAACCAAGATGGAACCAGAATAAAGCGAGGATAAAACCAGAATGTTCTTCCTGCACATACAGTTGTCATTTTCAGACACATTATAAGCGCACGTCACTAGCGACACGAAAACTTTCGGTGTAAGATAATGTTACTGAGCGATAACGAGAGAGATTAAGCCACTTTTACTGCCCCTGGATGCCGTTTTATTGTGCAAACTTGCACACTTAACTGATTCCACGGTCGTTTGCGTAACAAAGTTCTAAAAGTTTGGTTTTAAGATCATTCAGGATTAGCTTCGTGAGGGGAAGGTAGCGTTATTTTAGCTGGGAAGTAGCGGTAAGGGTCGTAGTCAGCCGCTAAACCTTAGCAACTCGTTCCGCTACCACCCGCCACCACCGTAGGCCGTCCGTTACCAACTGCTACTACCACTACTACTACCATCACCACAACCACCCTCAGAAAGGCTGAAATGGTACTATCACGTCTGCAGGCAGTACTGCTCCCACACCTGGAGAGGTACTGTCTGTTAATCACTCACTGGACGGAGTCGAGTCTGAACCAATTCTACTTATCAACACTCTCAGTCTGACCTTGAAACTTTAGCCAGCCCACTTGCCCTACGCCACAATGTTGGTTCGACATTTCTCGCCTATAAATAATGCACTGGTTTCTCTTTCCTATTGCTTGTTGGTAGCTAGACTACGTAGTACTGCTCGGCAAGCCGCTGCGTCAAATGTTAACGGTGTTGGCACCTAGCGACTCGAGGATGAGCCGTTGTGACGTCTGTTTCTTTCCCTACACCGCGGAGTTTTAGATCTCTTTACTACTCACGTCTTTTCTGACAAAAAGCATCTGACACTTATAAGGACTTCACTCCCTCCAAAACTCTTAGAACAGTTCTCCATTTTCCCTTCGCATTTCTCCCTCACTTTAACCCTTTTCTTAAGTCAGTTAAGGCCTGGCTAGGTGTGGGCTTTTGTCCATAACTGAATTGTCGATACAGCGAGGATCAAGCCACGCCAGACTCCTGTTATTACGGCAGATTTCTGTTGTCTCGGCACAGTCCATTTGCCATTGTAGAGAGTCCTGTTGCCAGGTCACTGGGTTTGCGAGGCGAGGCAAGAGATAAGGGTTATCAACACGTCCAGCTCAGGCGTCCGATAAGTACAGGTGAGAGCCAGGGAATTAGCCGAAGGACTATCGCAATGAATAAGGGATGCGTTAGTGGCTCTCTCTCTCCTCTCTCTCTCTCTCTCTCTCTCTCATTTTTCACCGAGTCGTCAACTTTTCTATCATGGTCAAAAAAGGAAAAATGAAATATCTAACTGCTTGGTGAAGAATATGAATGAGCGATCTGGGGATAGTTTTACACCTAAAGAATTGACAGGGTTAGATACCAACATATTCACTGATTTATTCATCTATATACGCAATGATATTTTTACTGAAACCTGCAGTGTCTTGTCAGCAGGTTCTGTATGACAAAAACTGTTATAGAAAATCAGTAATACGCTATCATGCATGTCATTCATCGTCTGAATAAGTAACCAGTCAGGCGTGGACTTAGGAAATATAATCATTTAATTTGGTCATGTCAAAAGAGGCAAACATTAATCATGTAAATGATAAAATGCAATCAACTGAAAAATACAGAAGAAAAGATGGTAATTAGTACATCAGTATGATGAAAATACTGTAATGTTGAATAATATCAGATGATATAGCTTCTGAAAATTATATTTGTTTACAGATATTTTTCGTTAAATTTCCTCATCGTTACCTAAACCACAGTTCTGGTTTACGCAAACATTTACAGGTGGAAAGATTTTTAGGAAAATTCCCCATGATTTGCCGTCTCTCTGAACCCCTCCTCCACCTCATTTTCCTCAAAAAAGAAGATGGTTTGATGTTCAATTCACCCTGTCGTTTGAAATATGATAAAACAATGGTTAACAAAGGGGTTGTACTCCTAGGGATTAACATAAAGCTAAGTAATCCTGACAAAATCATAACATAAGATTAAATTCTATGAATATTTTTCCTTCAGGGATCGACTTGAAAAGAATCATATACTACCATCTCTTTTTTTTTTGGGGGGGGGGAGTTTCTTGTACTGTGAAATTGCTGATAACGTCAACTATAAGTGTTTTATTCACTCATTAATATTACTGTTGGCATATCCTCAAAGAGGATCGGTGTTCTTGTTTGGGACTCAAGACAATGAGTCTGAATGAGGAGAAGGTTGGAGGGGTGAGTCAAGCCGTCGATATGACTTGAGAGGACACAAGAAAAACAGATATTGAAGTGTTCCTCGTCAGAAGACGCTTGAGGTAAGGTCTGCAAGTGTTAGCAAATAATACGTCAAATGAGGTCTTTAAGTGCTAGTTAATACGGTAATCAAGGCCTCCAGATGCTAGAGGATACATAAAGAGAGGTGTTTAAACGTTAAAAAGATACGCAAAATGATTTCGCAGTTGTACTTTGATTCGCAAAGAACGGTATTCAAGAAGATATGAGTGAGGCAAGATTTGCCATTGCAAGGGAGTTTGTGAAGTGATGTTTCCCAGTCCCAGGAGATACGTAAAGTAGCCCTGCTGCTATGAGCTACCTGAAGAGGTAGGTGTTCAGTTTCCTTGCTACTTAAAGTCCGCAGAGTTTTATAGTTCAGAGTGAGGAGATATATGTTGGGAACTATCGAATTATTATATCATTATTATCACTATATTCATTATTATCCAACTCATGGCCTTCCTTTGAGGCTTCTTCAGTTTCGAGGATGCGCTTCAAGCGGGAGCAGGGTAAGGTGGGGAGCTGGTGTTTACTGTGTATCCCAGGCGGCTACGATAGCCACGGAGTGGGGGATTAAATCGAGCAGGGGGAATCTTACGTTGGATATAGTATATGAGAGCATGATAGGGTCTCTGTTGAGTCTTGGGCAACGTTAGTGACCTGCAGCACAAGATATGCGACACTGCAGGAGCTAAGACATCGAGGAAGACGCCCGGGAACCTGAGAATACGTCTATGATGTACTGCATCCCCAGGCATGTCTGCCGAAGGACGCGGAAACCTCGCTCCTCACGGATGACCGAATCCACGCCCTTGTACAGCCTCCGAGAGAGATCCCTGATGAGCCGCTGGTCGGGAGTGAGACCGCACTTGCGCACGGTGATCATGAGGAAGTCCATCAGGTCCTCAAGCATGGCGTGAAGCTTGGCCATTTCCCCCAGGAACTGGTCTTCATAGAGCGACTGGTCCAGGAACAAGGTGTCGAAGGCGACGCCGTAACGCTGGGCGTACCCTAGCACCATCAGGAGCAGGTGTTTAGCTTGTTCTTCGCTGGCTGGAGGGAGATGGGGTGGAGGGGGCAAGGTGGACACCACAGGGAAGCACTGTTGTCCCTTCTCGTCGCAGATCTCCACAGATCTGTTGTCCAAACGTGGGTCGAAGATCATATCTGCCGTTTCCCACGGAACGCCAAACACCTGCATTGACTGGAAAACGAAGAATGAAATCAATGAGTATTTTGCCAACGAAGGCAAACAGATGAAAAGTCGTCGTTAATCATTCTATAACCATCACTTGTGCTTCGTCTTGTATATATATATATATATATATACCTAAGATTTCATTAAAACAAGTGAGTTTTCTTCCCATATTCAACTGTCCAAAAATCTACCAACACAGTGTTGCGGGCTAGTTTTGAGCTGCAGGCTGACAATGATACAATGCAATATCACTTAGCAATAGGCATACTAAATGAACGATCCGATGATTGACGGCAACTCTCTGTGGGTGACTACTCTTTGCGTGGAACAGGAAGAGAGTTTTAAACTCGTATTGCTCCGTGTGTGAGTGTGTGTAATTAATAACATACCTGCAGTTACCTATTTGTACTGCACGGGGAGGGAAATTTACACTTAATCATTTTCTACTGTCATATAACTACTTAAATCTACGTATACTGTGAGTGTGTGTGTGTGTGTGTGTGTGTAAATAAGTCTATATTCAGGTACATAAGGATGAAGGAGAATAAATTAACACTTACATATGTATCCTTAAAGTCATCGATCATATCTCTGACCATATAGGCGTAGAGGACGGGGTCATGCATACTGCCACAGCTTAGGTTCCTCCCAGCCACCCACCAACCCGTGATGTGGGCGGGTGTCTCCGCCCATTTGCCTCCGCCCGACAGGGTGGTCATGCCACCCGTGGACTGGGTCGGCTTGTGGGCTGGGCGGTCTGCGCAAGACGCCGCCCACGGCCGGAAGAGCACCACCAGGCTTGCAACGATGATCAGACGCCTTACATAACACGCTGGAGGGATGAAATACCTACAGAGGCTTCCCTTACAGGCACAGCAAAGCAGTTATGTATTGATGACACATATATTACCAAGATGACGAGATGACAGGTCTTCGACGATCACGATGACGTGAAGAGTCATCATGACGTGAAGATGGAAATTTGATAGTCATTGTGAAGTGACGATAGGAATTTGATCACCATTGTGACTTCATTACATAGTTTTGATCATTATGATAACTTAAAGACAAACAATTCAGTCATGATGATGATGCGAAGACAGAAATTTGATCATTTGGATGAAGTGCAGTTTCCCCTACAGCTACCAGGAGGCTGGCCACGTCCACCGGATGCACCACAGGTCCAAAAATATGTTGATAGTGGGTGTTTTTCTTTGTGGGGTGAATGCTTGACAACTTGCATAATGGTGATGAGAGGTATTGTGATAAGCTGAATCAATGTGAATATTGTTTGAGATGTAGGTGATGTCTAGAACACGAAAGAGAAAGTGTAACTCGTACATGTCTCGGGAAAATAGTTGCAGATATGTGTATGTCTACTTGAGTGGATCTTAAGACCGACTTATAGGGAAGGCTCTTTAGTGTCTGTCGGTTTATTACTGTGTGTATATGTTTTGTCAGCGTCGTGTTTGAGGGGGGGGACTGGAAATCTGAGAATATGAATCGTTGAAATATGAAACAGGGGTATGCTTTAATTTCTGTGAAGGCGTTGCTGGACAGTTATGAAATGCTTTGTGATGAAAGAGGTCTAGTGCTGTTGCAAAGACTTGAGTACCGAGCATGGTGAAATGAGATTGCACAGGGAGAATTTTTGTTTCGTTCTACAGGTTTTGGGATTTCGTGGTTGCGAGGCAGTCGGGATGCATGTTTGTGTGCATAACTGTCCTCAGACTCGCCTTACACCTGACAACACGGCGAACGAAAGATAAACCTCCGTCAAGGCTGTATCGTCGCCAATAGAAAGAGAGGTGAATATTGTCTCTGAGGACCTTCCTTACCCAGAAGAACCCAACTTACCCAGCCCCCACCGGGATTGCAGCCTTGAAGCTGCAGAACATTTATGAAAGGTACCCAATATATATATATATATATATATATATATATATATATATATATATATATATATATATATATATATATATATA
>JAYMFT010235253.1:0-11130 GCA_038088735.1 Panulirus argus | reverse complement strand
ATGTTCAGGCCCCGACCGCTCAAAATCCCTTTCACTCCATCCTTCCACCACCAATTTGGTCTCCCACGTCTCCTTGTGTTCCCTCCATCTTTGAAAGATATATCTTCTTTGTATATATATATATATATATATATATATATATATATATACTGGAGTTTAGTGATTATAAATCCACAAAAAAATTGAATTATAGTTAGAGGAACATATATCCTAAATATATTGTCGTTGAAATTTCGACTTCGACGCTGAGCATATATATATATATATATATATATATATATATAAATAGCGTTGATGAGAAAGCCTTGATTAGGACATTCAATTACCTGTGTTGTTTCAGCAAATATAAAACAGAAGAAAAGAAGCGGCAAACACTAGAAAACGCCACAAAACTGCAGACGTACTCATAGCCTTGACTGAGCAGGACAGTTGTGTAGTTGCCACGGAGCCACAGAGGACATGAAGCTCTATTCCTCCATCGGTGTACACAGAGAACAATTCTCAGCCTTTCTAAAGCAAGGCGCAGAATCTTCTTTACACTCGACAGTCTTTTCCATAATCTACCATTTCAACCAGCTCTACCCAATCTCTTCTTGACTCACCACATGCACTATCGTTAGTCCAATCTCTTCATAACTGAATAATTCGTGCTAGTCCTTTCAAGAAGGTCTTCTCGACCAGACATACGATCGTCAACTGGAAAGGAAAGAAATCCTGATCAAACCAGGTAGCTTGAACTCAAGGTGGTGGCGCTATGGGCTTTATGCAAGCCCAGTACGCCCGCCCCATCAGCTGCTGTGATGGGTTTCACCTCCACTCCTACTGGTATTAGGAGTCTGTTTTAAGATCAAGAAAATGCGGGGAAAATGACCCGAGAGAAATGGCGGTCATAACAAATGACTGTTGCCTTCATTTAAAGAAAACGAAGCACCATCACAAACGAGGCTCGGCGATTAAGGCGTTTCATGAGTACGAGACTAAGAACCTCTTGGAGGAGTGGAGCATTCTGCTCAAACTTCAATCGGGTATGTTCCGAACAACGCCATACTATTTTGCGCTTTCCTATACCCATACTTCTCAGGTCTTGTCATCTGTATATATAATTCTGGAGTATGAACGGACGGGGGACGTCAGACCGGAAGGGCTATCTCCACTTGGAGATAGTATACAACAGCTGAGGTCCATTCTTTATCAAAATTGCTGCATTTTACTTCCAACTGTTCATCGCGACGAAGACCAGCCGCTTAAGGTGAGGGTGGAGAATGAAACGTATCATTGTTATGGGACGGAGGACCAGGGAACCCCTAATTAACCGCAGTGGTTAGTAACGTCCAAGACTCATAGTGGGTACGGGGGCATAACAGTCATACTCGACAGAGGCCTCAGTAACGTGCTGGTTGGATGGGATTGACAACCCTGGCGACCGGAGAGGCTTGCCTGTCATCGTCTGTGGCGCGGAAAAGGCCTTACCACCCTCAGTGGCGGAGGCTTCAGAGCAGCCACGAAACTGTTGTGGTATTCTTGTGCCACGGTGAACAGCTACTGCTAGTCCCTCTGTAGTCTCTATAACGTGCTCGTACACACGGGAATTCAAACAGCGACAGACCACTGGGTCCATTCGGGGCTGTTTGTGAGAGCGGAAGAGATCAGGAACTCATGCATGAATGCGGTAGGAGCAGGAGGCCATACAGATATTTCATGGAGAAAAACCTGTACAGTTCTCATGTAACTTACGGAGGCGTAGATAACAACGTCAGTTGTCGATCTATCCTTAAACCCATGTCTGGTACCACTTTCAACTCTTACTGCAACCCATACGTTAACAATCCTGTCGTAAAAGTCTAAGAACATAGCATCGTTTCTGATGACACAAAACATCGACGTTCTAGTCTCGAGTTTCCTGACACTTAAGTTTAAAAACGAGTAAATCGGTTACAACGCATGCCGTTGGCGTGACTTATATTCTGCGTTACTATACCGCAGACTCATATAACGTGTTTCTTAGGGAATTATTTATACTCTTCGAAATGTCATCATCATTTACTTCCGAAAGATAACGCAGGCTCATAACGGTGCAAATTGCTTCATCACATTCCACGAAGGAGACTCGGACGGAATGCTCTTGAGGCGCCAGATGTCGCCATCGAACTCTTGCCCAGTCATCCCCCCAAAAAATATTCTCCCCACCAGCTATGTGGTCATTTGGTGTTAGATAGATAAAAAAGAAAAATAGCTCATTCCTTGATTGAGTAACGATGACGACTGTTTAATATTTCCAGGCTCTAGACCAGCATTTCCCAAACTCGGGGAAATTTCCCCCTTGGGGGGAAATTTGAAGCTACCAGGGGGAAAAAAGTTACACTGCCAACTAGCAATAAAAAACATCTCAGACGGATTTTCTCGTGTCTGAGAGAGAGAGAGAATGCCAGTTGTAAATGGGCGGCGCCGTATCTACCAGGCTCAGTTCACGTTCATACATAAATAAAATAAACTAGTAAATAGTCACAGTGTGTTTTGACTACTCTTTCCCTCGTACACATGAAGGGGGAAATCTGGATGGTTGAACTGGGTGCAGGGGGGAAATGGCAGAAAAAAGTTTGGGAACCACTGCTATAGAGCATGGTGGCTTGAGACTTCACCTTGCTTACGAAACCGGCGCCCTACAATTTACGTCTTCTCTCGGTGCCCTTTGGATAAGTTTGTTGGAACATAACGAAAAATATCGTATTTTTGACATTCACATAACTTTATATTTAACCTCTGTTTTGCATATGAGGGGAGTAAGGTGTCTTTTCTTGGATATCCCAATATGTACAATATCTAGCCGGCTGGTAGTTTACTTTCAAACGTTTACCTCCTATATTTGATGAGTGTGGTAGGCCGTCTGCTCTCTCTCTCTCTCTCTCTCTCTCTCTCTCTCTCTCTCTCTCTCTCTCTTTTGCAGTTAATTGCTTGATGACTTGCTTAGCTGTAGTGAGGAGGTTAATTACTTGATACGCCTGGCAGTCAGCGGGTTTGGTCTCACCTACACAACTGGTAACGCTTTTAACAGCATTACTCCTTGCTGGAAAAATGTTGTACTGTGTCGTCACTTATGAGGAGAGGGAGTCCTTGTGATGAAGCAATAGCTTTTGGAGTTATTATGGTAAATGGCCTTGTTTATTGGTCGATGGAGTGAATGTGTCTTGTATTCATTTGAACTCTTCCTCTGTAATATCTTCAGTATTTTCATTTTGTACCACGAGAGGAGGTTCAAGGTGAAGGAAAGGCTAGAGAAAGACATAAAACTGGAAACCGAGGCATTCTAATGTAACTCTTGCCCTGGGGCGATGCTGGACCTGCAAATGCACTGCCAAACGTGGCGGCGGACGCGTTCCTTCACGTCGGCATGCGACGTGCACAAAGTCATTTCGTGATGTGAGGTCTCGTGTTGTGGTTTCGCTGCCTCTTCTGTTGTGACTCCTCCTTACCTGCTGCTGCTGTCTTCCCCCCTATCACTTGCTGCATCATCTGTTGCCGACGCCTCTCACGCCATTTGCCTTACCCTCTACCTGCTATTTTCTCACCTCCCGCTACTTTCTACTGTCTCCCCTGCTTTGTGATTCCCCTTCTGGTGGTGGTGCTGCTGCTGCCTCGGCCACTGATATTACTGCACCCCCACCTGCTGCTGCTGCTCCTGCTACTGGTGGCTCTGCAGGAGAGAGGGAACCTCGCGGTCAGTGTCGAAGTTTCTACGAGGACGGAATAATCAAGTGGGTCGCCTTGGTTCTCCGTGGTGATTGGGTTTGAAACGCACCCGAAAACTTTGGTAGGGCTTTCGAACGCGACTCACTGAGTTTCATACACTTAACTGCTGGTGTTTCAGTTTGAGTTGCGAAGTAGAATTAATTAGCTGTTGCAACGATCTCGTATTTCGTTCGTTAATTGTGAAAGACAGTGATATTAATCGGAAAGTAAAAGCAATAATATAATGTTTTAAGGTCGTTCTTGACTTATGGATACAAATCGTGGACCCTGTAATCACAGGATGAAAATTCAGACTTAAGGAGAAGAAAGGAAGAAGCTGAGATTGACTTAAAGGCGCAACACGATTAGACCGGCTGTGGGCTGAATATGTACGAAAATATACGGAATGAGTTGAAGGTTGAACTCGTACTTACATTCGTTGAAAAGGAGCAGTTGAGATGGGCACCTGAAGAGGGTAAAGGCAACAAGACATCCATAAAAAGTTTTAGGACCGAGTGCCTCCAGGTCTTTGAGCAGGCCCAGAGTATTATGTACAGAAACTGTCGACGATACCTCCATAAATAGGGTCGCCCATGCAGGAGGTGGAAGCTGAGGGAGGTAACAGGAACCCTCGTTGCATGGTCGGGGATTTTGTGAAGCGTTATGATATTGTTTACCTGCGTCGCGAGAAAAGGTCAGGCTTGCTGATATTGTGGTGGTCTGCAGCTGTTCCCTGTAGCTATTATCTTTTGTTCGGGTTTCTGTTGCCGTTATGGACGAGTTTTCTCTGTCACTGTTCCGGTGTTAACTAATGCTGATGATTCTTTATCGTTATTATATGATCATTAGACTAGTGCCAGATGACCAGCGACCTGGCTTCAGGTGATTTTGATACGTGCACTGGCTGTGGGCTGCAAACACCCAACACTCCCTCCAGCTAGGAGACCACATTACTATTTTTCTGTGGCGTTTCATGAGAGCGGTACAGGTCGCAGGGAATTACCCCAGAGATTAGCAGGATTTAAGTTTTCCATGAAATTTAAATTCATCCTCAGGAAAGGTTATCAAACCCTCCAGTGCTGTTAACTTAAAGGAGTTGTATTGTGGGGGCTGAAAATTGAATAATAACAATTTCAGAAGTGTTTGCACAATTGAAGGCAGTACAGCCCCCACCACCAATGAGATGGAATGGGAGGAGGGAGGTTTTAGAAAGCAGTGAGATGTCTAGAAAAGACAGTAGCAGAATACGGCAATATGTTTTATTTATGGTGACTGTACCTTTAACATCTACCTCTCACAGTTGGGTCTGGGACCAGCCTCATTCAGGCTGCTGGAGGCCGCGGGCCGTAGTCTTGTGTAACCACTTTTCCTACACTTCAGTTACAGTCGTTACTTTTTTTTGTAACGTGAAGAGAGAGAGAGAGAGAAAGGAGCACTTAAGTGTACTTACGGTTACGTTTTGCCAAAGGGCAGGGCTAGCTAGAGTGGAGAAGAACGAGTCGTGTGGGTTGGAAATATTGTATGTTTTGGAGTGAAAGCCATCTGTCTGCCTCCGCGTGGTCGAGGCAGACAGGTAAAACAGGCACCTGGGCCAAAGATTGACAGTAGTCAGCCACTGAAGTGAAAGCTCACGGCGCAGCCGTTACTAAACCTCCCTGGCGGGTAGTACTAGTAATACCGTCCTGGTCGGGGGCTGCCTACCATCTTCTACCTAGTGAGAGAGTGAGAGAGAGAGAGAGAGAGAGAGAGAGAGAGAGAGAGAGAGAGAGAGAGAGAGAGAGAGAGAAGTTAGAATAAACAATGTGAGGCTGCAAAGCTTTCAGGGTGTGTGGAAGATCTCTGCTTATGGCCGGGTGGATGAAATTTTTGATGGTGGAAAAAATGATGTAGAATGCGGTGGTAGCGGCGCTGGGGAAGTGGGTGTGGTGGGTGGAGCAGAGCGGGAGGAGCTTGCCCCTGGTGGGATATTGCTTCGTGAAGGAATGGTCTCCGCCGATATTACGGGTTCTCTCTCCCTTGCTCCTTCCCATACTCGGCACCACACACACACTCACTCACTCACTCACTCACTCACTCACTTTCTTACTTTTACTTCCCGCCACCACAGATGCCGATGATTTATCTCTACTTTTTTATTGCTATTTGTTGGACTTTATTTTGTTATTACTTCCCGTTCTCTTTCTTTCTTTCTCCTGTATCGTAAACTCTTGTTTCTAGAGTGGTGGACTCATCAGGGTTATATGGGTATGGTAATCATGATCTGTTGGCACTTTTCTACACGTACACTCATTTGTCACCGGCATCTCAGATATGAAGTTCTTAGTTATAGTTATTGGTTATCTTGGCAATTTCTCGGTTACGCATTATGCTTAGTTTACATTTGCTTCAATTTTAGTCTGCTTTTAGTACGGAAGCATTATGATCGTGTGGTAGTTTACTGGAGTGTTGAGTGTGTTATCACTTTCCCTCATACGAAAGTGTAATTAGTGAGTTACCACAGATTCAGCCTTTACTTGTCATCTAATAACTACATAGGCTTTACCTCTTCAGATCATTGAAGTGTCATTATATAGGATAATGTGTGGAGCATTTATGCTGACATATATTAAAGAACTGAAGTAAATTCATTATATACGGAGCACCCTATACATGTTCCCAATGGCGTGAAACTAGAGCCAGTAGAGGAGAAGGGAGTGGTACTAAAAGGCTTAAATGAAAATGCCCATGACACGACACTACCAGAGAATGTTGTTACCCCGAGAACTCTCAGTACTTCTGTGGAGTCCAAGCATTTCGGGTCCTGTTTTATCTCGTTTACACAAGATGTTCTCCTGAGGTCGTTTCCTTTTTTTTAATGGTGTGTATTTTTTGTCGTTTCTGTGGTTTTGTCTTCTGTGGAAGTAATCTGCCTAAGACTGGTGATCATCAGGATGTGCACCGTGTCGGCTGAAGGGTCGAACGATCGTAGGTTCCCAGTGAGAGGCAGTGAGATGGAAGAGTCTCAGCCCGCGTGACTTGACAGGGTGGGAGTGGGTGTTACTGGACTCCTGTGAACTCCCCTCTGGTATGTTCCCTCCCAGTGTGATTCTCATTAGAAGCAAGGAAGATCCTCTTTCACCGCGGGCGTTGAACATAATATTTACAGATGTGTATTTTCATCGTCATATTCGCCAAAGCTTTGCAACATCATTTGCATGTTGTTTATGCACTGGCAGGAGCCTTTTTGCATGTATTTTTGTATAACAGAATCCAGGACTGGCGCACATGTTTTGAAAAATACACTGATTTAGAGTATTCAGGATGTCAGTGGCTTACAGCACAGAGTCAGTCATGCAGTAGTTTTGGGTCGGCTCCGGCAGTCTTTCCCGCGGCAACTGGGCAGTATCGGTGGCCAGTGCAGTCCGCCGAGCAAACCCTCGAAAGCTGTCGCTCGAGGTGGAGTTCATGGTTACAAGTGGCACTCGGCGGAATGATTGCCTCTGGCCGTTTCTGTGGAGAGGTGTGGGGTGGAGATTGACTGCTCCACCCTGGGGAGCTGGCCATATTAAAGCCATAAATGGGAGATCTGCTTCTTTGTAAGAGTCGTATGGGGTGGTTTTTGTTACAAGCATTCGTAGGGGGAGCTTTTTTGTCAGAGGCATCCATGGGGAGCTTAATGTTACAAGAACTTCATGGAGAGCTTGTTACGGGCACCCCATGGGGAACTTTTTGTTACAGGCATCCTTGAAGAGTTTATTATTAAAGGCATCCATGGGAGCTTATCGTTACAAGCACCCCAAGGGAGCTTGTTGTTACGGTACCCTTTGCGAAGATTATTGCCCCGGGCATCTTATAAGAAGCAAAACTGACACGTATTCCTCTGGAAGGTAATTGTTAACTAGCTTCCCATTGTGGAGCTGATCACCTCAGAGCATCCGAAGGGGAACCCAGTGGGGGACTTAATTGATACGAATATAATGATAGAGGACTGATTGCCTCAGAGCTCAGGGGAGAGTAATTGATGAGAAAATCATTTCGGGGAGCTGCCTTCAAGAGGGCACCTCTAGGAGTTGGGGGAGGAGCTGGTCCTTAAAAGACGTGGCGTGGGCTGCGCCAGGGGTTGGGTTGCTTTGGAAAACGGCAGGGGGAAGTCACTGGTTACAGTCGTACACTCAAAAGGTGTCTGTTAGAGGTATGGGTGGAGGTAATTGCTGTGGCCACCAATGTCTTTTTCCTACGATCAGTTTTCTGGTATCACATCTTTGTCGTCCACAGTCCTCTTGTATGCGGGGGAGATGAGGGCCTCTGTATTATCACATTTGCATCTCGCACCGCCACTACCACCAACACCGCTACTCCACTTACGACTTGACTCAAGGTCTTAACGACGTCGCCACGCAAGGCCCATTTCTTCCTCATAGTCAAGGAAGCCTTGATGGTCGTAGTCCTAGCAGTTCCTTCAGCGCCCTTGGCGTACGAAAAGAAATCTATACGCTGGTATCAGCACCTCAAGATGTTAGTAAACCTCGCTGGACCAGGGGTGTGCTGGGTTAAATGCGCAGACTTTCATGCTAATTTTTGGTGAACGGAAGTGGCAGCGGTGGGTGTAGGTGGATGGGGGTCCATGTGCTGAAGGGATGGAGGGCGGGAGGAAGATGGAACGCGGCCATAAAGCCTAGCGTAATACGTACCTGGCGCGAGCTCTGGTTGATGCCTGTCGGTGAGCCGCACCGTCCCGTCCGTATTGGTCAGTAAACGACTCGTACAGCACTTGCTGAACTTGCTGACTCCCGGTTATTGGTTTCCCATAACGTATTTCTGTGTGTGTGTGTGAGAGAGAGAGAGAGAGAGAGAGAGAGATTGTGCTTTTGTTTGTGTGTGTAATTGTTTGTTCTCTGCTTGTTCTGAACGGGATGGGAATTGCATACTCTTGGTGCCCCAACTCTTGAAGGTTCTCTACCATCATATTGCCTTCGAAACCCCCGTATGCTCTCCGTATTTACTGTCTCCTAGTTCAGTGTATCCCATTCACCCACCGCTCTTACGCTGTAGAAGTGCTTCTCTGAAATGATTTAAAACGTTTCTTGTTCAGTGTCATGTCTTGTGGTGCGTTACACCCAACAGCTTTCGAAGAACTGTTCACTGTTCGTGAGTCGTTCTCGAGGGTCGTGCCGTCGTACCTGAAAGGGTCAAGCACGCTCATCATAATTTAGAACACACACACACACATATGACCTTTACCTGTTGTCTTTACTAATTTACTACACATTAGACGTGACTTCCATGTGTCCTCTGCACTCCTGGGGGGTCATGTCCATCCTCATTATGTATGTGTATCACGTGGAACATACTTTTACAGCTTTACATCAGCGGCTCTTCTCAACCGGGGGTACACGGTTCCCCAGGGGTCCAGAGAAGGTACCCCTGTGGGTCCGCGGGTTGAGAGCAAGTTGGTTAAGGTGCGTTGACCACAAGGAACATCATAACCAGCACCCGCAGATCATTTAGGCTTTGAGTTTAATTTGGGAAAAAAAGAAACCTCCATGAAAGATACTTTTTTTTTTTTCCCTGCCCGGTAGGAGCAGGTCATCAACCTTATACGAGTATTTTCCTCAGAATCTCGTACTATTTTTATTCCAGTGGAGGACATATCCAGTTCCGAGATGTTCTGTACCTTTTTTTTTACTCTCGTTTGCCTGGAAGACTCGGCCAAATATAGAACGTCGTCTGTGTGAGTTGGAGCCTCTCTCTCTCTCTCTCTCTCTCTCTCTCTCTCTCTCTCTCTCTCTCTCTCTCTCTCATTCCCGCCTCGCTTCCGGGCCTGATCACTTCTGGTCGTCTCTTCCGCGCCGGGATTCCATTATCGGAGCTCGCAGCTCTCCTGCCGACTCGCTAAAATAAACTACTCTTTCCCCGGAGCTGAAAGCCAAATGGCCGTAGTGATATTCTTTGTTCGGGAGGAGGGTGGGTGGTCCATCAGTCGCCTCTTCTCTTGCCAAGAGCTTCCATTTATAGCGTTCATTGAATAAGTCGTCGTCATTAAGAAAGCGTACGATTCCAAGTGCGTACATTAATCATTCGTCAAGCATATATAAATGATGAGCGAGATGGGGGGGCTCCTGTCGTCCGAAAATGGCGCGCAAGTGCTCACGCCTCAGTGGGAAAGTGAACGTTAGTCTGACGAACGTTCTGATTGCTTTTGGATTTTTAGATTACGCGGGACTTAAACGTTGCCTCAGTTTCAGGGGATTCGGCAGCGATTACCGCTTCGCTGATCAGCCAGGCTGTTGCTTTCCGCACCCCCTCCCCCTCCAGGCCTGCGTATCACTGGATCTCAATTTGTCTCATACAGTTTAAAGAAAAGGATAGATGGATTGGGATTCGGGTTGCCATGAGAGATTAAGGCCCCCCCCGCAAAAAAAAAAAAAAAAAGTAAAGACTCCTTCAGCCAATCAGCGCTGCGGTTTTTGGCGTGCCCGGAGAATTCCCCGCCACCAGCCAATCAACAGAGTTGCTCTTGTTGACGTCACCCGGGTTATAAATAACAGCCAATCAACGTTGCTTTTGTTGTCCTCTCTGTAAACAAGGCATTACGTAGATTGCGCTTAAATTGTTGTCGTCCCTGAATTAAACATAATGCTGTCAGCCAACCAGCGCAGTGCTTGTTTGCTTCCATGTTGCAAACAATAAGACTACCCAATTAGAGATACGTCTGTTGGCGTCCCCAGAGTACGTAAATCCTCACTCTGTCGTGGTTACATCTAGAGTCCGTATCTTGTACGTACGCGTCAGGGGTCAGTCTACGTCTGGTGTATTGGTATTCCCAGGATAAGCATGCCTTTACATCAGTGTTTGGTACTCCCAGTATGAAGAGGATGAACTTACCATCGTTCCTATGTTTGCACACGAATCCTGAAGTACGGACGGACGCTTTAATTTAAAGCGACTCCTTATAGATGTACGTAACATAATAACTGACAATGATTTGGCAAATATTTATGTAACTGGTAGTACTTTATCATGGAAGTATGTATATTCATCCCAGCTAGTAAATATTTAGGTAGGGTAGTCCATCCTTCTTCCGCTTGCAACTAAAGTCTTATTCTATTTTACAATCCATAGATGTAGATAACTGTGGTTTGTTCGGATTGAGGAATTGAGCTGATGGTCGGAAGCAGATGTGCCTTTACAGTCAGCCTGTGTTTGTCTCCAGCTGTTGACAAGCTGTGTGGCTCCTGTTGTTACAAACGCTGGCTTCCACTTTTCACAAACTGTGGCACCAGATGTTTACAATACCTCCAAGCGTTCAGAAAATGTAGTTTCAGCTGTACAAAAGTCAGACTGGCTTCAGCGGTTCCCTAACTCAGTCTCTGTCTGTTCCCCAAATGCACTTCCAGCTGTCCACAAATTTACTCCCGATGTGTA
>JAYMFT010235242.1:0-11130 GCA_038088735.1 Panulirus argus | reverse complement strand
CCTCCTCTCTCTCCACCAAACCACTCTCCCTGACTCTCTCACTTTGCACCCCACCCCAACCAATACACCCTACATCTACCATTCTATCATCAAACACTTTCAATGGTCCTTCAAAATATTTGCTTCATCTCCTCACTCCATCACTCCCTGTTTTCACTTACCCCTTCTCCGATGTTCCCCTTTGTTCCCTTGTCTTATGCACATTATTTACCTCCTTCCAAAACTTCTTTTTAGTCTCCCCAAAGTTTAATGATACTCTCTCTCCCCAGCTCTTCTTTGCCCTCATTTTCAACTTTTGCACCTTCCTCTTGACCTTCTGCCACTTCCTCTTATACATCTCCCTGTCATTTGCACTCCTTCCTTATAAGTATCGTTCAAACACCTTTCTTTTCTCTTTCACTAACACTTTACTTCTTCATCCCACCACTCACTACCCTCTTAATCTGCCCACCTCCCACATGCATCTCTTGCACGTTCCTTTTCACTGCTTTTCTGAATACATCCCATTCCTCACTCACTCCCCTCACTTCACTTGCTCACACCTTTTGCCATTCTACATTCAGTTTCTCCTGATATTTCTTTACATGTCTCCTTTCGAAGCTCACTTACTCTCACCACTCTCTTCTCCCTGACATTCTCTACTCTTTTTTGAAAACCTCTCTCTCACACTCTCTCTCTTTTAGGGGAGGGGGATTGTAGATATATTATTTCAAAATAAAAAGTTCAGTGCAAGAGAAACAATGTCATTGGTGAAAATGTATTCCTTTGAACTGTACATGAGAAATCAGGGTGTATTTAAACCCTTGCTATTGCTGATTGACAGTTTCATAGAAGAGTTAACATGGCAATGAATTGATGTTTGCTGTTAGCATTTGCTTACCCAGGATGGAACTTTTTTAGGAATGGAATTTTTTTTACAGTGTATAAATTTGTGAATGTCTGTTCTTACAGATCCCTGTAATACTTGCGATGCTGGGTGTGTGGTATCACAACTTTTACTGTGTAGAGACACATGCCCTTCTACCATACGACCAGTACCTGCACCGATTTGCTGCTTACTTCCAACAGGGTGATATGGAATCCAATGGAAAGTAAGGATTTCATATGCTTTGTCAATTCTCCTACCCATGAATTGGAAAAAGTTTTTGGGCTCTAAGTTGCATTAAGTTACATAAATATAGACATCACTGAGTTTTACTAAGCACTTGCCTATACACAAAATGACTGCAGTATAGACAAGCAGCATTGCCCAAAAGATATGACAGAGAATCAAATCATAAATGTTTGTGTACCAAGCATTATTCTCGGATTGTATGGGAGGTCTCATATCGATAGATAAGAGATTCCAAAAAAATTGAGAATGGTGCCAAATTAAGTAACTGTGACTCTTTTTAACAATTTAGTTGATCCACATTTAAAGTGTTAGAGTTACAGCAGTAACTTTGATACAGGTATATAGAATTGTACAAGAAGATTTAATGGAAATACCATAAGAAATCATATTTTTTGGTGGGAAAGGAAACATTTTGAAGGAAGTTAAAAAGACAAAATTTGGATGAGTGTAGGAGAATTTTGCCAAATTAAGTAAGTTGGACTACTTCAACAGTCTGTTTGAACCACATTAAAAATGTTAAAGATATGGGAGTAACTTTGATACAGGTATCTATAAGTGTATAAGAAAGTTTAATGGAAATGCCATTAGAATTCATATTTTTTGTGGGAAAGGAAAGTTTAAAAGAAGTTGAAAAAATAAAATATGAAGGAGTATAGGGTTTGAAATGTTAGAAATTCATATTAGTGTTGAAAGGTTAGAACATATCTGGTGCTTTGATGAAAGTATTGAAAAAAAAAGTGAGCTGTTTTAGTTCATGCAGTTTATTGGTGGCACAGCCCACATAGTTGTATGTTGATGGAATGTTCATTTAAATGCATGTATTACTAGTAAACTGCAAGGATATGGTACAAGTTTTTGTGTAAATGTTTAGTGCATTGAGAATGAACAGCTTTAGGATCTTAGAAATAATTGGAAGATGTTATGTTAGGCTTACTTGGACAACAAAAGAGTGAATTATGGAGGCAACAGAGTGATGGACAGAACGACCAGTATATGTCAGTTTCCAGGGACTTAAAGGTGAAAAGGGTATCTTGGGAATGAATTTAAGGATACGTGTTGTGTTGCTGGTATGTGGTAGACTTTCTGCTTAAATGAGCCTGCTGTAGAGGAAAGGGCTCGTGAGTATGTACAGCATAAGGAAAATGCATCATTTTATTGTGCTTGTTTATCATGTAATTTTTGTTGTTGCAGATATGTAACGCGCAGTGGTCGTACTGTTGAATATAGTACTGGACCAATTGTTTGGGGTGAACCTGGTACCAATGGTCAGCATGCATTTTATCAGCTTATACACCAAGGCACTCGTCTCATACCAGCTGACTTTATTGCCCCAGTCAAGTCCCACAACCCAATTGCAGATAATCTTCATCATAAGGTTGGTTGTCTCTTTAAAAGTTGAAATGTCATATTGACACAGTGCACCCATCTTAATATACAATGTTTTTTCTCAGAAAACTCAAATAATTTTTTTCTCCTTTTACAGCTGCTCCCAGCCACTGAGAAAACTCAACTAATTATTTTCTCCTCTTACAGCTGCTCCTAGCCAATTTTCTTGCACAAACTGAAGCTCTTATGAAAGGAAAGACCACAGAAGAGGCTAAAGCTGAACTACAAAAGTCAAATATGCCAGAAGACAAAATGCAACGTATACTACCTCATAAGGTGTTTAAGGGCAACCGCCCTACAAACTCTATTATGATAGAGAAACTAACGCCATTTACTCTAGGGGCATTAATCGTTATGTATGAAATGAAGATCTTCACCCAGGGTGTTCTCTGGGATGTTAATACCTTTGATCAGTGGGGGTAAGCATTCTTTGCATTTTTTTCTCAGTATGATATACAGTATTGCAGAATAGTTGAAGATGTAAGGAGAGAAGGTAGATTTAAGAAGGAATAGACATAATGAGAGAATTGACTAGGGTTAGAGACTTTCACACAAAGATTGCAGAATAAAGGTTTGTGATAGTGTGCAATACAATAATTTTTTAATGAAGTTGGGAATATCATGGAAACTTTTCTCCTATGATGAAGCAGTTTAAAGTGCAAATAAAAAATTAAGGTATGCTGATACAGTGTAGTTGGAAATAGATGAATTGGCATAAATAAAGGGTGAATATATGAGAAAGATTTAGTGCAAAAAAAAAATTGATAGAATCATAGTTAAAGGAAGTTTTTAAGGTGAATGGGCTTGGGGAGAATAGAATCATAGTTTAAAGAAGTTTTTAAGGTTGTATGGGCATGGGGGGATTCATGGACATTAGTTGAAGATATGTTTGAGTGGATGGATACATATGTGTTATAGTAGTATAGCTACAGGTACAAGGAGGAAAGGTAGAGTTTGGAAGGAATAGACATAGTGAGAGAATTGACTATGGTTAGAGGCCTTCATATGAAGATTGCAGAGTAAGGATTTATGATAGGATGCAGTAGAACCATTATTTGCTTTAAAGGTGAAGATATGAATGAAGACTTTGTTCCCTTATGACAAAGCAATTTAAAATACAAATAAAAAGATGATTGCTAAAACAAATTGTACTTAGAAAAAGAGAAAATAGAAAAAAAAATGTAGATGTAAGAAAGATGTCCTGTGAAAAACTTGATAGAAACTTAAGTAAAAAAGAAGCTTTTAAAGATGGTATGGCCATGGAGTATCTCATAATGTTAGTTGAAGATGTTTATAAGTGGATGGATAGATAATTTTCTAGATTTTCTTATGTCAAACTTATCTTATTTGCAGTGTTGAACTTGGCAAGCAGCTGGCTAAAGCTATTGAGCCTGAACTTCAGGACAAGAACCCAGTTTCATCCCATGACTCTTCCACCAATGGACTGATGAACTTTATCAAGAAACATCTGTGAATTGTTTTATCAGAAATAACATACATTTTTTTTAGTGATAATTCCCTCTGGTCATATATGCAGTGGCTCAGAATTTTTGCTGGAAGATTAATTGTCTTAAAAGTAAATTTCATGATACATTGTAAATACAATGTCATGATCTTTAATAACCAACAAAATTGTGTGTGTAAATTAGAAGGAAGAAAATTATAATAAGATAGTTATAGGTAACTCTTGAATGTATTAAATTATTATGAAATGTGCAATAATCAGTTTCATTGTAGATATTGTACTGTGTACAAGTGAGTTTCTTTTGTAAGAAATGTATGTTATTGATGTCATTGTTTTGATAGTGCAGTCATGTTCTTGGAATTTTGTTCATTAGTTGAATGCATTTTGATAGCACAGCGTAAGAAAGGTATTAGTAAGATTCTTGATTTTAGTGACTGTTCATTGTGCAGCCAAAGTTATTTCCATTTCATTTTTCAGAGTTCACACTGAAGTGTATGTTGGTTGAATTAATGCCAAAGCTTTAATACAGTATTTCATGGAAATCTAAAATTAATTAGATATATGTATATTATAATATCTTTGATGTGAATCACCTTGGCTTTTAGAAACTTAATTTTGATTTACAAAGTACAGTATTGTAGATTAGAATATCATTTACCTAGACATTGTGTTGAAATTTTTCATTCTGCATACCAGTAGGCTACAAAATGTTCACTTTGCGCAATAGTTTTTGCAGATATGATTTGACATGAAAAGTGCATGCCATGAACTTTGTTGCTTTCATTTCTCTGTTATATTATGCATAGAGATTTGATTGCAGTTTAAACATTATAAAGGGTGAATTAAATTTGGTTGGAATGGATATGAATATCAGAGGGAAGATTAATTTGTTGGATATGAATGAAGAGACTTATTTTAATTAGAATTCTGTATTTCTGTTGTAATCTGATTAAAATTTCCTTTTGCATTTTTTCTGTATTTATGCCAAAAATAAAGTGTGAATAGAAGCCAGACCCTTGTTTTCTCGCTTACAGATAGAGCTTTATGAGAGAGAGCACATTCTTGGTGAGCCTTTAAAACACCTTTTTACCTACTGAGAGGTTTGTCCTTGAGGATTCACTTCATATGTTCACCCTAAAACATTTGAGGCAAGTAGATGCTTTTTCATGGAACTCTATGATGATGTAGTGCAGAGGTGAGATAAGAACCAGAAATGGCATGAAGTTTTTGAGTTTGGAATCTTTTCTCATTTGGATTTTTCAGATGTGTAGAGAAAAGTTTGGAGAGCACATAAAATCTGCTATGGTTAATTTGGATGGTGTCAGTGTAGGTAAAGTGGGTCTTGCTCAAAACAGGAGCTGGAGTATAAGGCCAGAAGAGTGTTTCATGCAGCTGAGAAAGAACTTTGCAAATGAGTAACTATGAGGCCAGGGAGTCTAATAATAGGACTCCAAAAAGTGGATGGGGCTCTTGAATAGCTGGGGATAGCAAAAGGTTACAGTGATAGAACCAGGCCTAAGAAACACTTTTCTGAAACTTAAGACTTTCTTGGAAGAAAATGGAATGGTGGTCGTATTTTGCAGAGGATGGGAAATTGATTTGGCTGTTACAGAGGAAGAGGTGGATATCTCTGTTGCTGAGAGTGGGATGGTGGTCTGACCTGTAGGGCTTGAGGAGGTGGTCTCACTGTTCCAGTGGATGGAAAGATGGTGTTACTGCTGCAGAGGATGAGGAAGTTGGTCTGACTTCTAAAAGATATGGTGGTATGAATGTTACAGAGGATGAGGTTTGGCTTTTGTGTAGGATGAGTAGGTGGTCTGAATGTTGCAAAGAATCAAGTTTGACAAGCAAAGATGGGGATGTGGTCTTAATGTTGTAGAGGGTGGGGACATTCTCTGACTGTTGCAAAGGATGGGGAGTTGGTATGATTTTTGCAGAGAATGTGGTGGTCAGACTATTGTAGAGGATGGGGAGGTGGTCTAACTGTTGCAGACGATGTGGTGGTGGTCTTACTGTTACAGAGGAAGAAGTGGTGTTATGAATTGTAGAAGATGAGGTCGTCTGACAGATACAGTGGATGAGTATAGAGTCTGACCGTTGCAGTGGGTGGAAACATGTTCTGCCTGTTTGAGAGGTGGTCAGACTTGCAAATGATGGGAAGGTGGTCTGCCTGTTACAGACTGAGTTTTGCAAAGGATGGGGTGGTTTTTTTGTTGAAGATTGGTTGCTCTGAGTTTTAGAGAGGATGGGGAGGTGGTTTAACTCAAAAGATGGTGTTGTTTTCCTGTTGCAGAGGATAGCGAAGCAGTCTGAATGTTAAAAAGGATGTTATGGTCTTACTATTGCTGAGGATGGGGTGGTAGACTGACTTGTAGAGGATGTGGAGGAGCTCAGATTGTTGCAGTGTTTGGGAAGATGGTCCGATTGCTGAAGTGGATGGGGTGGTGCTCTGACTTTGCAAATGATGGGCAGGTGGTCTGGCTTTTACAAAAAATATGGGAAGGTAGTCAGGCTGTTGCAAATGGTGGTGAGGTGTTCTGACTGTTGCAAAGGAGGGGATGGTGAGCTGATTTCCAGAGGATATGATGGTTTGACTGTTGCAGATGGGGAGGTGGTGGTTTGACTCTTGAAGAGGATTGGGCAGTGGTCTAACTGTTTCAAGGATGGGGAGATGGTCTTGCTGTTGCAGTGGATGAGGTGGTAGGCTAATGATAATAATAGTAATCTTTTATACCTCTCTGTCATTTCTGACCATTGATTTTATTTGATAGAAAGATTGCACATTGAAGATACAACCTAAAATTTTGCTGAAGATGAAAGAAAAAGCTTAGCCAATCATGCTTATTTCTATTGTAGAAATTAAATTGAGCAATAATATATACTAGAAAGAAGTAAAACTAGTAAGAGATAAAACTACTTTGACTTATGACTAGAATTTGACACAAAACCATACTTAACATGTTTCTTGAAAATATAAGAATGTCCAATATACAAAGGTAAGGTATCCTACAATTTAGCATCAGTGAAGTTGAAAGTATTCTTTCCATAAGCATTAACTCTGGGAATATGATGAAATAATACACTAGTTTTGTTTTTGAGACTAACTGACAAGAAAAAAGTGATGGAAATTAAGTGCCTATGAACAGTATATCGCACGAGAAGGGTTGATCATGTAAGAAATATCCATGTCAGAGGGAGCTCAGGTAGTTAATATTGTTTAATTATGAGGGTCTACTAGGGTGTGCTGAAACAGTTTGCATGTCGAGAGAGTGAGAAAAGAGGGACTGACAAAGACAACCTGTGTCGGAAGTGGAGGAAGCATGGGAGAAGAGTACCCTGACGACAATATGTGAGAACAAGATGAAGAAGGCTTAGGGGTATCAGGACCTAATTATTCAGAGAGGTGAGAGGCACGTGCTAGAAGGAACTGGGACAATATGGTTATGTGGTGTTTATAGGTTGAACAAGGGTATGTGAAACAGCCATACGGTAGGGTCGGTCTTGGCTGTGGCTATGTCTGGTTTTGGTTTGATAATCAAACATGGCAGCTAGAGATTGGATGTGTGCAAATGGGGGCCATTGTTTGTTTGTCCCTTATGCCACTTTCCTAAACTGGAAAGACAATTTGATGTAACCATAATAATTTTACATGTAATTTCTTTATCTACCTTAAGGAGATAGCACATAGAATAAACGTCTCCCTGTCATGTATAATGTACCAAAAGTAAAGCATACAATTTACATCTAAGCTCCAGGGGTACTTAGTACCAAAACTAGGACCCTGATTCCTCTATCAAGGAATAGAGTATTGAAACTGAACTGAACTGAGCTCCACAGAGCACTCCTTGATTAACCTTGATTGTTAATATATCCTGATTCAGGCGCATATCCAGGATTTTTACAGGAGGGGTAAAATTACAAACTTAAGATACTAATGGAAAGCTCAAAACAATAGTTGTATGCAAGATCTAAGACATCTTGGAGCATTCAGGATTATTTGGATGTTACGTTTAATTGCTAATATTAATGAAATTACCGTAAAATGATTACAGTTGTTGTAGAGAACAAATTTGGTGATGAATACAGCGACTATTAATGAAAAAAATTGATATTTGATAATGTAAAAAGGCTGATAGCTTTAATCAAGGGAGTTTATCTCGCTGATATAAATAAATATGCTTTTACTTATAGAAAGAAAATCGTTATTTTAAACATATGTCAGTGTTAGGAATGTGGTGAAAATGACCAGCTTGTTTCATTGATCTCTAGTTACATCACTGGAACAGTTAATTACCTATATATATGCATATATTTTTACTTCCAATGACTGAAAAGGTTAAAATGATATTAAGGATATATAAATCATTGTAAGAGAAAATACGGAAAAATTGATAAATCCAGAAATAAAATGGAAAGGAAACAAATTAATCAATGATAATGTAATTACCTATTTGTGCCACATGGGGAAGGAGCATTACACTTTTGGAGCTCATCTCTTGAACACTCTAATATCACACAACTGCTTAAATTTATGTCCAAGTCCCCACTCATTTTATTCCTTTCATACTGCATTCTTATACGAAAATACGATATTTATCACATTTTTTTTTCTTCCATACTAGAAAAGTAACCGCTGTCTGCTCTTTATCATTACTTTTAAGACAGTTTGAAATAATTCTATTTTGCGACTGGTTCAATCGTATTTTTGTCCTGCCTAATTTTCATTTCAATCTTGAATGTATAATAAAGGCCACTTTAGATATGCGAATATGTGTTTATACTTTTTATGGTATACTTAGCGTAAATGATTTAAGACGTACTCATGAGTAAAATAAACTAAGTTAAACATATTGTTTGCTAAATAAACACAATTCACTTCTCCATTGTCAAATGTTTCAAACTAATAAGGACATTTTAGGGACTGTGTTGATGGTTGTGATTGGCTAGAAAGGGAAAGCTAAGCCCAATCAGCGGGCCTAACACATAGGTCCATAGGTAACCATGTAAACAGAGCGGGAATTATGTTGTTTTGTCAATATGTGTTAATACTAATGGCTCATGACATTGATTTACACTTTTAAGGTGAGTATCGTCGTAAATATTTCATTAAAGGTCCAGTTCCTCTGGCTTTTTGTTGAACATATCCAAGTGACGGTCTTGGTTATTGCGTTATGTGATGTCATCGGTAACATGGACAATATTTTTCCATATTTTGAATATCTTGTTTGACTGATCAGTGTTATACTTTGTGTTAATTGTTTAGTTTACAGGCATCATGTTCGAGTAATTTATGATTAAAATGGTGCTGTACGAGAACATTCCAGCTCGCAAACAGTTTTGTTTTTGTGTAGACAAAAAATTGATATATTATTTTGGGTAAGAAACGTGTTGTAATGCACTCATTATGTGTAGTGGAAGTGATTGATCTGTGCTGTGTTATTTAGAACGTTATCCAGTTTGTGTCTTGCGTTAATGAATGGCAAAGTTGGTAGGAGAGAACGGGTGGGAAGATCAGGGAAAATATGGGGAAAGTTGAAACTAAAAGTAGGTGAAACAAGTATAGAAATCATCAAAACCAGTGAGAACCTCACTTAACATTCTTAGCGGCTGAAATGTATCATCGTTTTATGTCACAGTAACAGTATAACAGACATACCCCTGATTTCAACATTGTGATTACTCCTAATGTAAACTCAGATGCCACCTGTCAGCTGGTGGCTCAATCGCCCAGCTTTCCCACAAGGGGTCATTCCATGTGGTATCAAGCTGCTTACCACATTAATATTGCAAAATTTGTGTTGTAAATATGGGCTGTTAGGGGATTTTAGATGAGGCTTTTACTTTTTTTTCTTTGTGGATATCATTTCATCCTATGGATGGAGGCCATTGAATCTCAGTCCACCTGTATTAATATAATTATCACCTAGTGGTAATCAGTATTGCACTGGTTAGGTTAGGTTAGATACCTTTGGTTAAGTTACTTTAAAACTGTTCTCAATTAAGCAGTGCTAAGTCAGGCAAGGCTAGGCCAATTAAGTTATGAAAGAAAAGCAAGGTGGGCCAAGGTTGATAAGGCCAATTAAGTAATAAAACAAAAGGAAGGTGGGCCAAGATTGATTGAAAGAAATTGATGGAATCCCTTTGTAGGTCTTTATTTCTACAAGAGTTTCATTGCCCATTCCTCATCACCTTCATTATCGTAGAATATTTAATAAACAGAGGTTAGTTTGCCACTTTTATTTTCCCTTCTTCTGTATCTTTCAAGGTGACTTTAAAAAGATTTGTGTCATCAGCACACACAGGAAGTTGTGAGAATTAAGTCTGGCAAATTCTTTACAAAAGTCAAGCACAAGAGTGCCAAATACACTACCTTAAGGTTATACTACTTGTGACCTTTGACAGTGAAGTGCTGTCAGTCACAACCACCATTTGTTTTCTCTGAGTCAGATATGAATGTAGCCATCCTGTTATTGGATGACTGCTACCTTATGATAATATCATCAACAGTGTCTCTTGGAATTTTGTCAAAAGTATTTTTAAAATCTCTTTATATACCATTCAGATATCTATGTTTTATCAATTATTTCAGTCCATATGGAAATGTATGTAGATGAATATCAGTGTGTGTAAAAATGTATGTAAAGATGATTAACTCGCAACAATAGATGGTTATAAGTATCGTTTAATGAATGCAGATCACAAGGCTAACCTACCCCGACCCCAACAACCTTTACTGGGGAATTATGGTTTATCTTGAGGTCTATCTCACTGCCATATATTTTATGTTAGCTGTATTGTTTCTTCATGACCTTTATGCTTACATGCTTTTCTTTCATCACTAGTGATGTGATGGGTCATTACTGAATTGGTTCAGAGGCTCATCTATGCTCTTCCTCTTCCCTTCTGCTTTGGGGCTTTATAGGTTATCTTTAGCACTCCTATGGCCATATAAGTTATGTTAATTCATTTCTTTGCATATATCACATGTATTTTTTCATTTTGTAATGGGAAAGAAAAAAAGATCAAAACTTTTTTTTTTATGTTGAAGACTCCAGTCATGGACAAAAGTCCACATCAAGACCGGGCCATAATTGAAATATAGAGAGAATTGAGAAAGGGGGAAAAACAGACAGGGAAAGTATTTACAAATTTTTGAGAAAGTGAA
>JAYMFT010235231.1:0-11130 GCA_038088735.1 Panulirus argus | reverse complement strand
GTCTGTGGGGCCTGGATGTGGAAAGGGAGCTGTGGTTTCAGTGCATTACACATGACAGCTAGAGACTGAGTGTTAGCAAATGTGGCCGTTTCGTCTGTCTCCTGGCACTACCTCGCCGGCACGGGGGGTGGCAGTGCTATTTCCCGTGGGGTGGGATGGCGCTCAGGAGTGGATGGGGGTGAGCAAATGTGAATATGTACATGTGTATATGCATGTATATGTGTATGTATGAATATATGTTGGTATGTATATATATGTACTGTGCATGTATGTATGTATGTGTTTATATGGGGGGATAGGTCTTTCTTCGTCTGTTTCCTGGCACTACCTTGCTGACGTGGGAAACAGTGATCAAGTAAAATCAATATGTAAATAATATGTATATACAGACATTGTATACAAGCATTGAGTGTGGTGTTAATCACAGATAGCAGCACTCAAGGAGATATGGCAGGCTTGTCAGGGATGTATAGGGTATATCCACATGTTGTAGCAGAGTGAAAGTTTTTGTGGTGCTCTAGGGTAAGCCCTGTTGTCGTTAACAGGAATAAATGTATGAGCAGATGTGTCCATTCAGTGCTGCAAGCGGGTTAAGAGACACACGGTTTGTGTCAAACTACACATTGAAAAAACTCTTCTCTCATATGTTGTGTACACAACATGTTGCTAGCCGTTTATTACAAGAAATGAGGAGAAATAACATTACATTACTTACAAAATAAAATATTGTTGAAAATGTAATATGAAAACATTAGAGTATCGATTTTCATCTGGAATTGCTTGTACCTCTTACAATCGTATAATTCATCCAGGTGAGGTCCGTGAACTTGCTGGCTGTGATCTCCTAACTATTGGGCCAAAGTTCTTGGAGGAACTGCAGAATTCTTCTGAACCTGTTATACAACATCTGTCAGAGGCCAGTGGTATGTATATCTTTTTGTTTCACAAACAATTATGGAATGAGGCTGAACATCACTGTAGTCATGGATTTTATATTCAAAGCATAGCATAGGAGCTCTTGTGCTTCCTTTTGATTTTGAAGATATTCTTGATTCCCATGTATGATAAATACATTGCTTTGTGAAATGTACTCTATTTTAAAGTTTCCCTACCTGGAGCCACAGTGTTAAGAGTTAGAAATTCAAGATACCAACACTGGTAATAGTCAGTATGCTAAATCTCTGTGACCAGTGTTTTGATTGTTGTTACTTGAGCTTTTCCAAGTGAACAATATTTGTGTAGGATTACAGGTGTTCTCCTTTAAATGGGGAGAAACATATCTTTTTATAAAGATTATTGAAGGTACATTATTTCTTTTATTTACGTCACTGATTACTCTTTGACCTTAAGCTTTTTATCAGTTAGCTCACATTATTTACAACAAAACTATATTTTCATATTATGTTGTCTCTTGCTTTTCTTGCTCTGTTTCTGCTATGTTAAAGCATACTCTTTCATTCCTTTACATATTGCTTTCCAGTCTTGGTGTTCCCCACCTCACTCACAGTTTTTCCCTCATTGTTAAATCAGAATTTTTGAGGAACTGTTTTTTATGTAGCTGAGTCAGTATTATCCTGCTCTTGTTCCTCCAACAGCCAAAAAACATGACTTTGAGAAGGTAGAGATGACTGAAGCAGTGTTTCGATGGGAACTAAATGAAGATCAGATGGCCACTGACAAACTCTCTGAAGGAATCCGAAAGTTTGCTGCAGATGCAGTGAAGCTGGAGAAAATGCTACAGGAGAAGCTGAAGTAATATTTTTTGTTTGTGGCATTGTTCCTAGTGGGTTGTGTGAGCTTTTTGCTGCCAAAATTTTTAGTTCCAGACAGTTAAAAATGATCGATAGGAATTTGCAGTTGTTGTTATTAATTGAGCAATTTCTCAAGATTTCTTAAAAAGTTATGTTTACATTTCTTTTCAGAAATAGGGTGAATGGCTTGATATGTAGTGCTCTCACATTCCACAGTGCATTCCATCTTGCTCTTTTTAAGTAGTAGTATTTTATATTGCACTGCAGGAACACTGACTTATGGAAAGTGATATAAATTATGCAAAAGGTTATTTAACCTTCATTATTAGATTATTTACTTTATATCAGGTAGTTAGCTGCCGTGAATCTTATGGAAATATAAAGAAGAAAATGCCCTTGAAATTTGATATCATTAGAAGGGAAATTAATGAATTAACTTTTGGTTATGACATAAACAGAAACTCAGTTCATCTGGGAGTTTTAAGCTTGTACATTCCAGAGATTTTCCATTTGATATTTTTCTTTTAAGGTAATTTGGGGTTAATTTGCCAAACCTAGAATTGCCATAAAGAGTTCTTGAAAAATATTAAGAAAAAACAGCGTAAGCTGTTCACCTGCAATTTATGTTGATCTTTTTTCCATTGTTAGCTAGTTATAATTATCTAAAGTTTATTCAGTACCATGTTTACAGTGATTACATTAATAGTTTATAACAGAGGTACATAACTGCATTTATATTAATAGAATGTTACATTGATACAGTACAGCTGTTGACATGATGTACATAAACTAACTCTTGTAGCTAAATTTTTATACACAAATATTCCCCGTCGAATAAAGATTATCCGCACCAAATCCAATATCTTTGTACACAGTAATATGCACAAACCAGAACAGCATGTCATATATTTGATACAGGTTTGAATTACAGGGAATTTTCATGTGTAATTGTATTCTTTAAATTTGTTAACCAAATAAATGTAAAAAAATGTAAAACTTTTATTATAGAGATGTCCTGGTTGTAGTTTTCTGCTATACAGTCAAGTGATAGACATAGACTTGTTTATTTTGTTTTTTGATTAAAGGGAGTAATTGTAGAATCCTACTTTGACCATTATTTATGCATTTGTGTGGTGGAAGGTTAAAGAACTTTACTGGGCTACTGAATAGTAGATATTAATGTAAAGCAAACTGTAGTAAACATTTTATGCACTAAATTCTTATGAAGGGAATTTGAAAGAATAAAATGCAATTATATCTATAGAAAATATTAAAGAAACAATTACACATATGGGAAGACATCTTGTGGAACACCTTTTCATTCAACAAGCTTTTCCACAATTAAACAATTATGGAGGTGATTGGAGTAGATAAGTGGTGATGGTAGAATTCACTGTTTAAGCATTATAGATTTTATGCTTTGCATTTTAAGAATGTTATGATTGGACTGCACTATGCTTTATTAAAAAGATTCCATTGATGATTTGTGGACCAGGGATTGCTAGAGCCTTAACAGGTTAATCATGCTGGGAAAATTGAAGCCTGGGTGCAGTGATGTGGGTGTGAACATGAAAGCTAAGGACAGAACTGACCAGCTGTGTGAGGCCAGGTGCAGGTACGATATAAACAAGTAGGTACTCAATCTTTAAGGTAACATCTCTTCTAGGCCTAGTTACAGCAGAATAGACATAAAGGGCTAGGAAATGCAGACTTGTAATTCGGATGCATTGGTGACATTGGTTCACAGTCTCATTTTTACTTAGGATTGTGTTCCTAGACAAGACCAGTCTGAGTGAAATCATTATAAAGACGGGTTTCCATTGTTGAAAGTGGGTTATTGTTCCAAGCCAACACCAAAGTTTACCTTTTGACAAACAATCTCTTTTTTTTAAGTTTTTATTTGTGCATTAATAAAAAAAGGCATGAATTTTGAGTGAACATGATGAGTTTAGTGTACTCACCAATGTATTCTGTTGTTTTCTATACAAGTAAAGGTTGATGTTAGGAGAGTGTAGAGAACTACAGGATTATATGAGAATAGAATGGCATAAGAGACATCGGCAAGTAGCTACAGGATCACTTAAAGTGGAGACGAGGGATAACAAGTACTGTAGAGGTAAGATGGAGTAACAGAGCTTAGCAATGCTGATTTTTTATTCTGTTCGACCCATACAGCTATCTTGCTCCATTTTTTTCTGTGTTCCTCACTCCTGTTGTTATTTAGCTGTAAGTGTAGTAGTGTTTAACTGTGCTCTCAATTTGTCTGAATTCTTTTTGATAGCATGATTCATTCACACTGAATGCCTGTAAAGTACAGTTTTTCTCCATTTTCAAGTCTTAAATATCTCTAACTTAATTTCTGAGACTATGCATGTTCTTAGGCTTCTTCACAGGGTTTTTTCAATTGCAGAAGCACTTAAAGGGTAGGTAGTAATTGATAGGCAGCCAACGACCAAGTCAGTTTGAAGCTGCAGACATTGAATTTTGTATTAAATTGTCTGCAAATTTTGACATGTTAAAATACTGCCCATTATCAGTATCATTATTACACACGAGAGGTAGAACCAAACCCAAGACTGATCCTTGTGGCCTAATACTTGTTACATTTAATCATTCTGAGGTTTGACGATTAATCATTATTCTTTGTGTATGACCAGTCAACCAACTCCCTTTCCACTAAAGCTTATCTTTGATTTCTACAAAAATGAAGTTATGAACAACTACATTATTTATTGTCACAGGATTAACATGAGCTTTAACAAAGAGGAAGACACCAACATGTACTTGATTTCCCTTATCACTGTTGACCCTATATGGATGAGCATGAAAAATTCATCATGCAGCCATTCAGTGGATCTACCTTTCTGTGTATAAATTTGCCCCTTCTTTGTTAATACTGATGAATTCGTGAGGGCCTGGGCAACTCACAAGGGAAGCTGTTTGATCAGTCAATTCATAGTCCAGCCACTCCATTCAGCTGTAAAGAGCAATTGCATGTAGATTTTTTTTTTTATGACTTCATGTAAGCCACACTCTCAAAAATTGTATGTAATAGTGAAGTACTTAGAGATCAAGTAGTTCTTCAAAGAATAACATTAGGAGTTATACAAAGCATGAGCACTGAACACTCATGACAACACAGTAATGTCTGTGAAAGCAAGGCTGAATTCTCCTGGCCTGCATGGTGCAATATGCATTTTTTTTTATCTTTATTTTTTTGCCTTGTTTTGTCTTGATTTGTTAACCAAATGTAATTCTCCAACCATACCCGGAATAGTTGAAGTTTTGTTAAGTTGAAGTGGATGGCCATTCAATGGGAGGGTGTGAGGTGGATACAAGTCTATCCGGTTAAGAGTGGGACTTAATTTCTAGGAACCTCTGCAAACACTGCACTAGACTTGCCCTTTGCCAGTGGCCTGTTTAGGGTGAGGCACTATGGGAACAGACGTCAGAGATATAGATAGATTATTTTTATATTTATTATACTTGATCGCTGTTTCCTTCATCAGCAAGGTAGCGCTAGGAAACAGATGCAGAAAGACCCATCCACTCATATACACACATATATAACTATACATGCACATATATGCACAATACATACATATACATACCAACATATACATCTATACGTACATGTACATACACATGCATATACACATGTACATATTCATACTTTCTCACCTCCATCCATTTCTGGCACCACCCAGCCCCACAGGAAACAGCATCACCACCCCCTGCATCAGAAGGTAGCACCAGGAAACAGATGAAAAAAGGCTACATTTGCTCACACTCAGTCACTAGCTGTCATGTGTAATGCACCAAAACTACAGCTCCCTATCCACCTCCAGACCCCACAGACCTTTCCATGGTTTACTCCAGATGTTTCACAGCACATCGACCCCAGTAAACCACATGGTTCAATTTCACTCTATTCCATGCCCTCTTTTCACCCTGCTGCATGTTCAGGCTCCGACCACTCAAAATCCCTTTCACTCCATCCTTCCACCTCCAGTTTGGTCTCCCACTTTTCCTTGTTCCCTCCACCTCTGGCACATATATCCTTTTTATCAACCTTTCCTCACTCATTTGTTCCATATGTCCAAACCATTTCAACACACCCTCTTCTGCTCTCTCAATCACACTTTTTTTATTACCATGCATCTCTCTTACCTTTACATTACTTACTTGATCAAACCATCTCACACCACATACTCATATTGTCCTTAAAAATTTCATTTCCAACACATCCTCCCTTCTCCATACAACTTTTTCGATAGCCCATGCCTCGCAACCATATGACATTGTTGGAACTACTAAACATACTCATTTTTGCTCTCTTAGATAGTGTTCTCTCTTTCCACACATTTTTCATTGCTCCAAAAACCTTCATCCCACCCCCCCCAACCCCCATCCTATGATTCACTTCCGCTTCCATGATTCCATTCGCTGCCAGGTCCACTCACAGATATCTAAAGCACATCACTTCCTCCAATTTTTCTCCATTCAAACTCACATCCCAACTAACTTATCCCTCAACCCTGCTGAACCTAATAACCTGCTTTTATTCACATTTACTTTCAGCTTTCTCCTTTCACATGCTTTTCCAGACACAGTTACCAACTTATGCAGTTTCTCACTCAAATCAGCCACCAGGCCCACTCATCCCCAACAGACTACATACTCGCCCCTTTCTCCAAAACTCTTGCATTTACTTCCCTGAACACCCCATCCATAAACAAATTAAACAACCATGGGGACATCACACACCCTTGCCGCAGACCGACCTTCACTGAGATCCAACCACTTTCCTCTTTTCCTACTCGTACATATGCCTTACACCCTTGATAAAAACTTCTCACTGCTTCTAGCACCTTACCTCCCGCACAATATATTCTTAAGACCTTCCACAAAGCATGTCTATCAACCCTATCATATGCCTTCTCCAGTTCCATAAATGCTACATACAAATCTATATGTTTTTCTAAGTATTTCTCACATAAATTCTTCAGAGCGAACACCTGATCCACACGTCCTCTTCCACTTCTAAAACCACACTGCTCCTCCCCAATCTGATGTCCTGTTTAGATGTCGTAGCTTTTTCTCTTCTGAACAGTTGCTCCGTTTATACAGCGGGTTGATTCATCCACGTATGGAGTAAAGCTCCCACATTTAGGGTGGTTCTAGCTCTCTTACCTTGCTTGATAGAGTTGAGTCAAAAGTGATCTGACTTATAAACTGTCCCGGGCTAACTTCCAAACTTGATCCCCTTGCCCTATGCCACAATGATGTTTCACTTTCCCTCTTCTATAGGTATAACTTTGGTTTTTGCTCTCGAGAGCTGGCTGCCTGTGTGTCCCTCCACTAGCTAGACCACAGAATACTCGACAAGCTGCTGCATCACGTGATTATTGTGTGGCCATCGGCAACTCAAGGGTGTACCGTTTTGATAACTGCTTATTTCCCAAGATGTCGAAGCTTTGGAACTCTCTACCTTCTCATGTCTTTCCCAATAACTATGACCTGGCTCATTTCAAGAGACAGGCTTTTCACTTTCTCAAAAATTCATAAATACTTTCCCTGTCTTTTTTCCCCCTTTCTCAATTCTCTTTATATTTCAATTAGGGCCTGTCCTTGATGTGCACTTCTGTCCGTGACTGGAGCCTTCAACATAAAGAAAAAAAAAGAATATTTTCTAGCAGGGAATATGCTGCAGGAATCTTTTTGTGAGACAGGCTAGGAGTTGACATTGTCCTTTACCTGTTACCAGAGTCCTATATTTGGAGAATAGGGAGGAAACAAACTGTGTGCAAGCAAATATTAGAATAACATTTAAGCTTATTGGTTAGGAAATATTCAGCAAACTGTTCCCATCCTTCTTTTGGCCAGAACTAGAATATGCTTCTCAGGCTTGGTTACTGCATTTAAAGAAGCACAAAGAGCCAAAGGAGAAGGCCCTGAGGAGGGCAATAAAGACCACCAGAATTAAGAGAACTATGTTGCAGGGAAGGGATAGAGGCCTTAAGTTTACTCACCATGGAAGAGAGAAGAGTGAAGGTTGACCTGATCAAAATCTTTGTTGTAAATCAGCTTGATTATGTAAATAGTGATCAGTTCTTTGAAAGATGCAGTGAGGGGAAAACCAGGCTATAACATGAAATTCAAGAAGAAATTATTAAAAAGAATGTAAAGAATTAATTTTATATTATAAGAGCTATGGATGAATGCAGTAAACTGAATGAAGATATAATAGATGTAGAAAGCATACAGAAGTTTTAAAAGTTGTATGACTGAAGAAACTGTTCAAGAGATGAGGCACTACGAGTTTAAAACTCCCTTCCCATACAGTAGAAATAAGAAATTGCATATAGATAATTACAAAAGTTTCATCAAATTATAATCAGACAGAAGGGACTGAGAATGTAATTGTCTGAGAAAATGAGAATTAAGGAGAGTTTCAAAGACTTTGGAGACAGCAGAGGTTAGAGCAAGTGGCAACAGCTGGAAGGGCTTAGATTGGTCTTGTTTCTCATGGATAGGCTACACCATGGCATGCTTCCAAGAAAAAGGAAAAGATGTAACAAAGAATTGAGAGAATTGAGTGCCAAGCATGCTGAGGCAGGATTGTACAGTGTAAGTTTTAGGTACTTGAGGTTGCCAGGCAGCTGGTGATTATTTTCTGCAGTTTGCAGTTTGTTATATTTGTTCTTGAGAGGGGAAAGACTGGGCAGGTGTAGTAAAGTTTAGTGTAGAGTGGATGAATTGTTTATAGACAAAGATAAAGGATTCTTTTTCTTGTCCAAATCTGGTGCCATTTAGTGTTCTGCAGGCATTTGTTATGTGTGTTGTTTTTGTGTTGATGTTACTGGTGTGGGGAGTGTATGCTGTGTGCATCATATGTGATGCCTAGAATGGTTGGTGTTTTGTTCAGTGGGAGAGATTGTCCATAATGTGACTGGAGGGTATGAGTTGGATTCATGTTTGCCTGACTGAAAACTTATGTGGAGATGTAAACTTTCTGTTCTTGATGAACCATTATTTCCATCGTATCGTGTAGTGCTGCATTTTTATTGTTGCTGCTATAGTGTTAGGGTATTGTGATGTGATTGTAAGGTCATTTGCATATGAGAGAACCTTCATGTTGTGGTTCGCTGGAGGTAATGGGAAGTTTTGCGGTAAGAAATTGAAGAGGGTTGGAGGAAGAACTGCTGCTTAGAGAAAACCAATTTAGATTTTAAGGGTTTCAGAGGTTAAGCCCTTGTGAGTGACTCGGGCATAGCAGCCAGCTATGAAATTAAGCTACTGCTTTTTATTATTGTTGTGGAGGATGGTGTCAAATATCATCTGAGTAGGGATATGTCTTTTGCCATTAGTATTGTGTGGGATGCGAGTTGTAGTTTGTTGAAGCCATCCAGAGTGTGTTGTGTGAAGTCATTGTGTAAAGTGCTACTTTGATGGAACAGTCATAGATGGAGGGAAGATGGATTACTTTAGAGAAAGTTCTTAAAGGAAAAAAGAAATATCTAGTTCTTCAATCCAAGTATGAAAGGAAATAGTGAAAGTTATCTGCATGGGTATGTTATATTGTTTGGTTGAATCTGCTGTGAGATATAGCAGTAAAACACTTGAGGATAAGGGACTGGGAAAATTGTAAACAGTGGAGACTGATCTTTTGAGATACAAATATGTTGTAACAAAGTGTGTAATTATGAAAAAATTATTGAAATGAAAGGTGGTCATAGGAAGAAGCTCATAAAGTATGAGATGTGGTTGACATGTGGCATAAGCATATAGAAATGGTGAATGAAGGGTAACTATGATACTGTAATAAATCACATGTTCAGGGAAGTGAAGGCAGTTGGAGACTGAGAATGAAGTGGAATGGCAGAAAAAGGGAGTGTGTGTTTTAAAAGTCATGTTAGTATGATATTGTGTAGATAGGTACAGAGACAGGATGTTAATGATAATGCTGGAGTATGATGTATGATAAATAATTAGATGAAATATTGTTGACAGAGAAATGCTCCTTTGATGCCCTACAATGTGGGCTTTGAGGAGGATGGCTTCTTGAAAGCCCTGAAGATCAAGCCTGAAGACATAGAGCCACTTGCAGACAACTGTACCAAGGTGAGTAACAGTTTTACAATGCTTACTGTTCCACTTGTGATCCTGATACCTTTGCTATCCACCAGCATTATCACCCCCCTGGCCTCAGTGATTTTGTGTCTATCTAGTATCTTGGAATTATATTAGTACCTCTCACCTCTGGTATTCCTCTTCCTACTGTTCTTTTGTACATACTTTCTGAACACTAGCCACAAGCTACCCTCTCTTTTTCATGTATTTTTATCTCTTTCTTTTTTTTTCTGTCTTTTCTGCTTCCCCATAGGTATCTTAACTGGGATGTCAGTAAACCATCCTAGCATTTTCACCAGAACTTACATCCTCGTTTCAGTGTTCCTTCTGGCATGTTATTTCTGCTTATTCTGATCCAGCAACTACAGTAATTCATTCTCATAAAACAAATGCCCTTCAGTATCTACAATTAGCTGGATGAAGTGCACAACAACCAGGAAAATTATGAGCAAGTATTTTACCTTTTTTACTTATTCATAAGATGATTGATAATATTTGGATATTTTCATGCCACAGCAAGAAATTGATATTTCTGTCTTAAAACCAGTTTACAAAGTACTCTGCTTTAGTAAGAATAATTGCTAATGCTCACTGTACTTATTTAAGATTACAGACCACTTTATTATAAGTACATAGCTCATCCAGCTGCCTGAAGGTCATACATGTTAACTAAATCAAGTCACCATCTTTGTGGCAATGAGGCACACGGAATAAATTTTGGGTAAATTGAACAGTCATTGCTGAACAAGATAAAAGAATTATTTTAATTTTGATGATATACCAACCAGTAATTTGTCCTCAAAATGTTAGAAGTGGTGATTGCATCTTCACTGGCAAAGGGGTAAGCATGAATGTTAGCAAAGATGTTGCAGACTGTTATTAAATGTGGTACTGATGAATATGTTCACATAGCATTTGATGCATGTTATATATATAACTGAAGATATCCTCTTGGTGTGTATACTTTACCTTTGATTCATATATCCTATTAATCCTCCTTGCTTATGTTCTACATATCTGTTGTTTCAGTTAAGCCTTTGATTTATATATCCTCTTAATTCTCCCTCCTTATGTTTTAAATTTTTTTTTTTTAAGGCTCGAGTCACGGACAGAAGTCCACATAAAGGCCGGGCCCTAATTGAAATATAGAGAGAATTGAGAAAGGGGGAAAAACAGAGAGGGAAATTATTTACAAATTTTTGAGAAAGTGAAAAACATGTCTCTTGAAATGAGCCAGGTCATAGTT